>PISX010023563.1:0-29542 GCA_004024625.1 Mellivora capensis
ATGCTAAAGTAAAAAGAGGGAAAAGATTAAGATGACTAAAAGCTGCTAAGGGACATTCTGGGGAACAAAACCGAATTATCTGCACTGATCCAAAAGACTGGAAAAATTCAATGAGAAAGTGATGTCACTCCCGTGCTGGGGCATGAGCGTGAGAATAGAGACTCAGGTCTGAATGAGAAAAACCCACTCTAGTGGGGTTTCTAGTTGAGCATGTGCTTGTTTTAGCTGTCACTGACTGGCTCCAAAGAAAATAATTAAGTTTTAAGCTATACTGGCTAGGAGTCTGGATTTCTTGGACCTGATGAATTATGCACTATAATGAACTCTGCAAATTAACTGAAACCAGACTCTGCTATCCTAGCAAATTTGGGCAATGAATATGTATTTCCCATTGGCTACTCATAAGATGTCTAAAATCAATCACATAATTAAAGGGAGAAACTAAAGTACAGAAATATACAAAATTCACCCCCCCACACACACAAACAAAAGCGTTCTTGATTTATGGAAGGGCATCATCAGAAAAGGGAAAACCATCCAAAGCAACATCCAAAGCCTCAAATACTATATAATGAAATTCAAAAATGACCCAGTCAAATTTCCTGGTGGGTGAGATGCAGGTCCTTTTCAGAAGCCACAACCGTCCCTCTCCTTTTCCCCAAAACAGAGCTCCAAGGAATTTTAAAGCTTGAATGTAAATGTTAATTGCAATCTACTAAAAACAGAACAAAAAAAAGAGATATTTAAACTTTAAAGTATGAGGATGCAGACAGGAGAAAAGATGGGCTGTCAATCTTCCCCCATCTTCCATTTGTTCTCCATTCCACTTGCCCCTCGTGCTTTTCTCCCTACTTGCAACCTATTCTGCCCTCCTCTGGGAAAGCATTTCCCACGCCTGTTCAGAAGTCCAAACAATTCCAAACTCAACTATGCTGCTGAAAATAGCTTCTAGGAAGGAGCTGGTAAGATTTTCTCAACCTGGGCACTGGTTAAACAACAGGTATGTTCCGTTTCTGAAACCTCAATGTGCACCAGGATTTGTGACCATGTCTAATGTGTGCTACTTCCATAGAAAGTAAAAGACTTCTGGGGGCACCCAGAGGGCTCAGTGGGTGGAGCACGTGACTCCTGACCTGGGGCTGGGGGTTCAAGCCCCACAATGGGTACAGAGACTTCTGGGGGGGGGGGTATTTATTTGAGAGAGACAGAGAGAGCATGAACAAGCAGGGGAAAGGGCAAAGGGAGAGAGAGACAAGCAGACTCCCTGCGAGCACAGGGCTCGGTCCCAGGAACCTGATCCTGACCAGGTCCAAAGTCAGACACTTAACCGACTCAGCCCCCCAGGCGTTCCCGGTGCAGAGAATACTTAAAAAATAAAATCCGAGGGGCACCTGGGTGGCTCAGTCAGTTAAGGTTAAGAGTCTGCCTTCTGCTCAGGTCAGGATCTCAGGGTCCTGGGATGGAGCCCCGTGTTGGGCCCCCTGCTCAGCGGGGAGTCTGCTTCCCCCTCTCACTCCTTCTCTCTCCTCCTTTCTCCCTCTCTTGCAAATAAATAAGTAAAATCCTTTTAAAAAAAAAAAAAAAAAGGAAGAAGAAGAAGAAGAAAGAAGAACCGTAAACTGGGTAATTCTCCGCATTTTAAAAACTGTGGCTAAAAACACAGCAGTGAATGCCAGTAAATTCTTTCCTTAAAAAAGCTGGAAATAACGTACATATGTGCATAACGTGATGGGTAGAGCACAAATACCCCTGAGATGGTGAGACCCCTTGTTCAACACTCAGACGTCCCAGGAATTCCTAACACTCCACCTGAGCCGGTGAGCTCATCTCTCACACTCAGAATAATAGGTCCTGGGGAGTTACCCAAAGGGACCAGAAACCCTTATATGAGACCCCTTGAACTTTGTTTTATTCTCGGTCAACAAGGACATCTGCTCTGTTACCCAACTACGAGGTCACTGACCACAGGGATTAAACAAACTGCTTTACTCACACGTACGAACCCGATTCTAGCTTGAAGCTCCACTCACTGCAGATGGAGATAACAAGAGAAACACCACCAGAGAATGAAACCAACTTTAACTCGAAGCTGGACTATGTTCCCGGAAGAGACAACGGTGCATCAGAATGGAAGGGAACATGGTGAGAAGACTCTCAGTCCGCGAGCTAGGGCATCTAAGGGGGGGTGAGGGGGGGCGGGCAGAGAAAGGGGTGCTGCTCGAGAAGGCCAGCCCACGTTCATCTCCGGTGGACATGTGTTAAATCCTCCCCCCACAGTCGCTGCGGAAGGCTAGCCCGGTGGCTCCCCCGCCACCAAGGACAGAAAGTCTTGCTTGCCAACGGCAGCTGCAGATTTCCCGGATGGACATCACAGGTAAGACACCCGTCCAACAAGACCCCAGGCTCGTGCTTGCTCCCAGAGCAACACTCCCACCAGAAGCTGAGAAGACTCTAGGCCCCAAAACAGGTTTCAGATGTCCCAGCAGAACTGAAGGTGAATAAAAGGAAGGAGACAGAGAGTGAGCTGTGTGAACCCCCCACACACCCCCACCCCCAAGTTCACAAACCTGGAAGTGGACCCCTCCTGGCCAGCATGTGCTCTGCACACACACACAGTGAGTTCGAGCAGAACTCCAAGCCTGTTCAGCCCCTGGCCATCATCTCAGAAAGCAGACACCAAAGAAATCGCCGAGGGCGACCGTGGGCTCCCTGGGTGACAGTGGGATTTGCAGCAGAAATCCACAGAGCCCCTGGACCCACAAGGAAACGTTCAAAAAATGTTCGTTGATTGACTTTAAGGTGTGATTAAAGGGTGCTAGGAAAAAGGGCCACAGTAAGGTCAAAAGTAAAGCATCAGTCGCCTAGCCACGAGAGTCCGAAAAGGACCACTGGGTAACGGTCTGGCCCGTCTGGCAGGTGCCGGGAGGGCTGCACCCCCACGAGCTGGCTTCTCCTCGGGGTCTGCGACTTGACTGACTGGAAGAGGCTGCCAAGAGAGACTGAGAATCCTCCTGCTTTAGAGTTCTCTGAGAAAATGAATTAATTATCACTTCTCTGGGAGGTTACCAGAAAGTGCTGGTTAATCTACCCAAATTATAGTGGGGAAGCAGTAAACCATGTCCACTCTCTACCACCCACTCCAGGAGGGAGGGAGGAGGAGGTGGGTTGCTGAAAACGCAGGGACATCAGAGGTTGGGAAGCTCAAGGCAGACTCGATCACAGGTCACCATAACTGACTGGGGGGGGGGGGGATAATTACTGCCACCTGAGCTTACCCCTAGGAATGTCTGTGAGCTCTTGGTATTACTAGCTCCTCTAATCACCTCCACCACAACCAACAGGGAAGATAGCCCCCAGATAATCTCAGTTAAAGAAACTGAGGCCAGAACGTGTAAGCAACTTGCCCAGTCACATAGCTTCAACAAATGGCAAAGTTAGGATGTGAACCCCACTGCTCTTAGCCATAAACTATGCCATGGATCGAGTTCTGCGTTCAAAATGACCCATTTCTAAACCTAAAGCCAGGATGCATCCCACAAGGAACTAAGAAGAAGGCACCGACCACTACCAATTACAAACAGTAACTTCTGGCCCCGAAATTTCATTGAAAATTGAAAACTTAACATCCCTTCAACTACCGCGCTGTCCCCTTCTGTAATGGTGACTGGATTTGGGGTTTTTCTGGGGGACAGGATGTTGAAGCCAGTATTAAAACCATCACCAAATGATTTTACTCACAATGATTTAAATAATTACCAAAAGGGCAACTCTTCTCACATTAGGGTCTGACACGACTGGGCAATGAAAGCAGACAAGCATTTTAAATGGTGTTCCCAATAAATTAATAAAAAGGAAACAACTGCTGAGCTTTAGGAGACCAAGCCCTGAGGATAATAAAGCCTCCTAAAGGGGCACCTGGATGGCTCAGTCGGGTAAGCGTCTGCCTTCGGCTCAGGTCATGATCCCAGGGTCGTGGGATTGAGCCCCGCATCAGGCTCCCTGCTCAGCGGAGAACCTCTGCCTGCTGCTCTACTTGTTCTCTCTCTGTATCTCTCTGTCAAATAAATAAATAAAATCTTAAAAAAAAAAAAACAAAAACCCTCCTAAAAAGGAAAGGCCCAGAGCAGCAGGTGCGAGTGAACTTATAGATGGGCTGATGGGCCACACTCCTGCCCCCCCACCCCCCTGCTCAGAACCAGCCGGTTTGAAATGCATCCTCAGGGTAACAACTGAACCTCGACAGGCATTTCCACAAGATCCCTAGGGGACTCCGAAGTCTCAGAAGTGCTGCCTGATGGGATGCATGCCTTTGGACAGGAAGCAAGTGAAGGCAGGGAGGTCAAGGAACCAGCTGCTATGCGACTGTCCACAGGAGCCCCAAATTTCTGTAACTTAACTTTACGACCACACATGAGAATTGCCATTTTATTCTAATTCCTGCCATCAAGCACAAACATAGAGGAAATTTATTGAAAATCCTTTGTAGTTCATAAGGGTTACCAATTTTAAAAGCCAGAAATCCTGTGACCACAATAACTGTATTATTAAATGAGGTTGTCTGTTCTTCTTTGTGTTAAAATGGTCTCCCCTGAGCAGTGGGCAGAAGCCGTTTTAGATACAGGAGAAATCCCCAGCTATAAAAGTGCATCACTGCAAAATCAATGAAGCTAGCAACATAAGAAAATTTGGAAAAAGAATGTAAAAAAACTTCAGTACATTTAATCAATATGAAATATGAAAATAAACCATCCTGAATATCATCAAAGTAAAAACAAAACTTCCTCCTTTAGTATTTTAGCTACTAAAGCTACACTGAGTAACTTTCTTCACCATTCCTGAATTAACACATTTCTAATCATTGTAAAATGCAGGTTTAGAGTGTCATACATCATTATTACCTTTCACACAGAAAGATCAGAAGATATCACCTTCCTCTCCTACATAAGGAGTTACAAACCAATATTCCCCTGTCAGAGATATACTTTTCCATATTACCAGTGACCCCAGAAACAAAGCAACATACAATTCAACCCGAACAATCTACGTTAATCACAATTTTTAGTACTCCGGAAACACAAGGAGCTCTCGTTAGAATCTAAGTCATTAAACCAGACATTTCCTTCACAGCCTAAGAATACAATGTGTCGGGGCATCTGGGTGGCTCAGTGGGTTAAGGCCTCTGCCTTCGGCTCGGGTCATGATCCCAGGGTCCTGGGATCGAGCCCCACATCGGGCTCTCTGCTCAGCAGGAACCCTGCTTCCCCCTCTCTCTCTGCCTGCCCCTCTGCCTACTTGTGATTTCTGTCAAATAAATAAATAAATAAAGTCTTTAAAAAAAAAAAAAAAGGATGTGTCCCTCAACACACCAAAAGAGCACCTTCATTTCCTGATATAAATATCATGCTCAAGGCCCCAACCAAGTTTCCGTTATGTTTCAAATATATACAGGACAATGACAATTCTGACTTTGTGCTTCCCATCAAACCATGGTGGCAATGAGCACAGAATCGCCCCACACAAACCGCTCTTAAGGACTTAACGGGCGGCAGAGTTCATTCTGTAAAGGAAAAGAAAATGTGGGGCGCCTGATAGCTCAGTGGGTTGAGCATGTGACTCTTGGTTTTGGCTCGGGTCATTATCTCAGGGTCGTGGGGTTGGGCTTTGCGCTGAGTGTGGAGTCTGCTTCAGATTCTCTCTCCCTCTCCCTCTGCCCTCCCCACCCAAGAGCCTGCACTTTCTCTCTTTCCCTCCCTCTCTTAATCTCTTCGAAGAAAACATGGCCAACAATGAAGATGGGTTGTGATTACATATTAGTGTCATACAGCCTCCAGAGTCAATAAACAAATGTCACTTTCAGTCATGTAGGTGACACTGAGAGGCCAGAAAGAAATCAAGACATAAACAAGATGTTCTGTAAACATCCAAGGAGTACACTGATGACTGATTTCAAGCCAAAACGTCTAGAACTCGTGACAGAAAGTGAAAAGCCCATGATTAATATGGTCTCTCTCTTAAATGCATTCATGTTATGCTAACCTGATCACCAGTCTCTGAAAAGGGAAAAAATTTTATGTGAATTTAAAAAAAAAAAAAAAAAAAGAGCTCAAGTTCCAATTTGCTAACTCAAGTCACACCCTATCATTTTGTAGCTTTCCTCCTTACGTGGCCCTGCTGTTCCTTTGGAACTTTTAAAGACCTAGGATTTCAGTAATTACAGCCATTTCAGATATAGTTACTGAAAACCTAGTTACCTACCCACATACACTGCTTCAAGTGTTTGCCTGTGCGTCTTCAGTTTGTAAAGGGACTATGTAGCGAATCTTCTGTACCTGGGGTGTTCTCACCCCGACATATTCTGCTTCCTAGCTACCAGAATCCCCTCTCCGAAGAGCTACCTACTGCTTGCTAACTGATGATCTTATCCCTGATACGGTCTGGGTAACCCTAACCCTCCTTTTAAAGTGGTTCTGAATTAAGAATGCAAGCTTTGGGAAACACAGGGTGATAGCCTCCTCCCCTTCTCCACCCCTCTTACACACACATACACACACACACACACACACACACACACACACACACCAGCAGCAGCGACAATATGGGCCACTAGCTTGGTCTTTGCAAACAGGCTCCACTATCCAGTAATTAGCGCATAAATTTCATTCATAACTTGGAACAGAAAGGGCCCAAAATGAGCGATCTGTAATTTTAAACGTTGTCATTATTCTCCTGGCTGCAAGCGGTTAAAGAAGGCCTTGCGAGCTCATGAATTACGGGGGCAGTTTATTACTCTGAATAAGCTCAGAACGAGCACAGTATCTCAGGAAGCTGTGGAGATGAAGGGAGAGGGGTTGTTGGCAGAGCCCAGAGGCTTCCATGGCACACAGCTTAAACATCAATTGTCCAATCCTTGTGGAGTGAGGGCCCCTGCTTCTCCTCAATGCCCACAGAAACACCTTTAAGGTAGAGAAGTTTTACACGTGTATTACTGTGCATTTATTCTTAAAATATATTTCAGATCACCCTGCAAATTCATTCGTCTTTAAGCAGAGGTTTTTGAGATTTTTTTTATTTATTTGACAGAGAGAGCAAGAACACCAGCAGGCAGAGGGAAGAGAAGAGAAGGGAAGAGAAGCTCCCCGCTGAGCAGAGAGCCCGATGCAGAGCTTGATCCCAGGACCCTGGCAGACCCCCAACCGACTGAGCCACCCTGGCACCCCTAAGCAGAGGTTTTTAAACACTTAGGAGAGGAAAGGTATAGCAAGTCAGAGAATGAGGAAAACCACATCCAAGCATCATTGCTAGAAGGTTTTCCAACAGATTTCAGTCTATGTACCCTAATTCCAGGCCATCCCAACCCCAAATGGAGGGTTAAATACACACACTCTGGAATCAGTGATTTATTCTTCCAAATGCTGGACTAATGAGAAAACACGTTTCCTGTTCATCTGGAAGTCCAGGGATGAGAGACACCAGAAACTCTGGGTTGTGGGGAGACATGGCAGGAAGCCCACACTCAACTGAGACCTTGCCCTTGGGCAGACCTAAGTCCAGGTTTTTAAGGGACAGCAGGCAAAGTGATAATCGAGAGAAGAACAAGGGATCATCAAGGCAGACAAGTCAGACCAACAGAAAAAAAATGATTCCATACACCATATCTTATCTCATTCACCCACACCCCTATGCCCACCCCTTTGAAGTGAGGAAACTGGCAGGGTGCCATGGTAACTTCCGGCCAAGGGAGGACTGCTCTGGAAACTGCCGTGGGGCCATCTGGGTGGCCCCCAAGCGACGGTGCAGCGGAAAGAAAAGGGAACAGAGACAAAGACCACAGGTTCTGGTGGAGCTGGGCAGACTTGCTCCAATTTCCTCTCCCAGGCCTAAGGGAGCCAGAAAGCAGGGCTTGATTCCAGCCCCGCCCCACCTCCTAAGTTTTAAATTCCTTACTCGAGAGAGTGGGTAAAACCAGTTTTGAGAGCTGATGTTATGAGCTTAATGACCTAAAGCACAAGAGGACACAGCCAAAAGCCCCGACTCAACAATGTTTTGGTTCCCCCACCCCTTCCCAAAGAAAGGGGGTGTTCCCACCAGCATGCAGACCAGACCCTCTTCCCAGGCCCCCACCCAGAGATCAATACCTTCTCTTCCCCTGGGTCGCCTTCTCTTCCCCTGGGTCAAGCACCCCTGGAACGCTGCTGGGGAGAAACTGGAAACATTCGTGACCCTACTAACGCCCTCAATTTTACAAATTAGTTGTCGGGAGAAGAGGCCTGAGTACAACACAGTTCACGCTCTTCACATGACTTTGGGCTTTCCCAAAGGGGATCCCAGGGAACCTCAGGATAGCGGGTATTATCAAAACCAGGGTTCGCTGATGAACTAAGTTTGAGAAACGTCAAGCTAAACAGGTTTCTTCCTCTTAGGCACTATGATTCTCTAAGAAAGAGTCCAGCACCCATATCATACCAATATCATGAGATATTTCTCAGAACACAGTTGTGATATACCACACAAACATATCTTGTTCAATTTTGTTGGTGGTTTGATTTGGGTCTTTATTGAAAGGGAGGATGTTTTCCTGAGTAATAAATAAATGAATGTTCACTGTAAAAAGTAAACTACACTGAGTGCATCGAGTAAAAATAGGAATTTATTTCTACAGCTCAGAGAAACTGAAAAAGGCCATTATCCTAATCCTTTGAGATTTCCACCGTACACATAACAGAAAGTTATTAAAAAAAGATAACCAGAGACACTCATGAAATTGCAAGTTCTCACCGCAGTAATGAACTCAGGACCCTTCACAACACTATCACTTCATTATAAATTCCCAGCAAAAACCAGCAGTCACTTTTCCAGGAAATATTTTTGTTTTTACTATCAATAAAGGTATGAGAAAATAGACAGGAGCCCTGAAAAACTATCTAACAAAGCAAATTAACAAACTGAAAACAAAATGACTTGACCTACAATTCAAATGTAATTCTGATTACATTCTGATTACATCAATTTCTGTTGCCATATACGAAGAAAAAGTTGGACACACTCCCCAAAATGTCTTGGTTACTGAATTTCTGCTAAAAGGGCACCTGCCTGGCTGGCTTAGTCGGTAGAGCACGCAACTCTATGACCTTGGAGTCATGAGTTGGAGCCTCACGTTGGGGATACAGATCACTTTAAAAAACAGTAATAGGGGGCGCCTGGGTGGCTCAGTGGGTTAAGCCTCTGCCTTTGGCTCAGGTCATGATCTCAAGGTCCTGGGATGGAGCCCCGCATCGTCTCTCTGCTCAGCAGGGAGACTGCTTCCCCCCCACTCTCTCTCCCTCTGCCTGCTTCTCTGCCTACCTGTGATCTCTGTCAAATAAATAAATGAAATCTTAAAAACAAAACAAAACAAAACAAAAAAACCAGTAACAGGGGCACTTGGGTGGCTCAGTCAGTTAAGTATCTGGCTTCAGCTCAGGTCATAATCTCAGGGTCCCGGGATGGGAGTCCTGTGCCCAAGTCTGTGCAATGAATGGGGGGTCTGGGGACTCTGGGTTCCACACTTGGTGGGGAGTCTGCTTCTACCTCTCCCTCTTCCCCTTCCCCTGCTCCTGCTCTCTCAAATAAATAAACTTTTAAATAATAGTAGTAATAATAATAATAATAAATAATTACTTTCTGCTACAGCATTCCTGGGGAGAGTCCTGTAAGGAACAGGCATTCCACTGTGTGATTTAATAGTCTTAGATCTATTTGGGCACATGTGTATGTGTGGATTACTATAGTAATAGTGGATCAAGATGAATATCCTATGTCCCCAGTCTTGTTCTTTTTCTACTTTCTGAATTTTCTCTACTACATATACACTCCTTCCAAAAGGAAAAATACAAACGTGTTATGTTTAGAGAGAAAATAAAGGGTTCACTAATAATGTAATTTTTCCCCCAACTCTCCTGCCCATTCGTGACACATTAGTAGGGCTACCGCAAATTTTGTGTGGAAAGGGTTCCAAAAAGATTCAAGGAGGTTAATTAAAGACCTGCCACAGCCAGGGGTCCAGAGGCAAGGATGAGAATGAATGGAACTCACCAACCTTAGTGAGTAGGAGCAAATATCTCTAGCAAGACTCCTATGTGGTCTGGGAATGGACGTGACTTTTAAAAGTCTAGGCACATTAAGTAGCAGACACAGGACAGCCAAAAAGAAATCGTTAAAAACACCGAGTTGAAAGGACACCTATGTAGATGGCTTGGTTTAGGAATTCTGAGACTCGCTATGTCTACCCCAAGGGGAGTGGACGCTTCAAGGATGGAGCTGCTTGGAGGACGTAGGCAGGAAGTCACAATATAGACAAAAGCCACCCTTCAGGAGCCATGAATGCTGTGGCGTAAACCAAAATGGAAAACGAAATTAAAGGCAAAATTTCTGCCGCAGCATCAAAGACCATAAGATGATCAAGATATAGAAGGGGCTGGGAAAGTACACGATGAGCCCAGCACCCCCGCCTGGGCGGAGTAAGGGAGCATAGCCCAAGGAACAAAGGGGACACAGGACAGGGACAGAGGGCCCTACTATTCATCTTGTCGATTAAGCTAAACTATGCCTTTGGAAGAGGACATTTGGAAGGGGACATTCTCATGTTTTAAGAAATACACACTGGAGTGTCTGGGGGAAAAGGGGGGTTACATCTGCAACCTATCCTCCAACAGTTAAGAATTTACTAAGGATGGTGGTGGGAAAGGGACACGAGAGAACAGAACACAAACATGATGATAAAACGTTGAAATGACAGAAATCCTTCATGCTGTTTTCATCACAACTTTTCATTTGAAAGTAAACTGTACAACATACCACAAACTAAGGAGAGAAAAGGGAGGGGGGAAAAAAGGCATAGAGGGAAAAAGTCCCCAGGAGTTGAGAGATGGGACAGTATACCAGTGTCACCGACTTCTCTAGCAAAACCCACAAGCTTGAATACCCAAAAAAAGATACCATTCGAATGCACTGCAAAGCTCAACCACAGCCACGCATGCCAAGAATCATGCCAAGACTAATAAAAAGTAGCATTTACTTCAGGCCAATAAAAATGTGACTGACAAAGCCACTTACAAAAATGGTACTGACAGAGGCATTTCTTTTTGTAGGTTACTCAAGAGATAAAAGGAAACTTTGCTTTTTGGACTGAAAAGAAGCAAGATCAGAAAATGAAAGGGGGGGGCGGGGAGGGTATGGGGGAATTACCTTTCCACAGAAACTTCTAGCCTCCAAGGGCAGGCCTGGCAGAAGTGGTCCCTCTTTTGCATGTGTATGTGAGACCGAACATGTTTTTTCAAATATAAGACCAGAAGCAGCCAGTAGCAAAGACCTGCTCCTTCATGAAATACCCATTTCTTACACTCTAGCTCATCATACAGCAAAGGGCCCCGACCTCCAGCAATACCAACAGCATTTTCATCACACCAGGAACCAGCCAGCAGTGTGCAGTCACACACACGGGGAAAGGAGAGCCTCAAATTTTTTGGCTCTGTTAACCCACCTTCGGTCAGTTTAGTGACTGGTCCATCTATGGACCAGAGTAAAACAGCTGATCAATTAAAAAGACTTTTTTTTCCCTCAGGGCGTCTGGGTGGCTCATTTTGGTTAAGCCTCTGACTCTTGGTTTCAGCTCAGGTCGTGATCTCAGGGTCCTGAGATCAAGCCCTGGGTCTGGCTCCGCACTTAGCAAGGAGTCTGCTTGAGTTTTTCTCTCTCCCTCTGCCCTTCTCTGCCCTCAATCTCTCTCAAATAAATAATCTTTTTTTTTTTAACCAGAATGATAGCTGTTAACATGTCTCAACCATGCGGCAAGCACGATTCTTTTTTTTAAGATTTTATTTATTTATTTGACAGAGATCACAAGTAGGCAGAGAGGCAGGCAGAGAGAGAGGAGGAAGCAGGCTCACCGCTGAGCAGAGAGCCCAATGTGGGGCTCCATCCCAGGACCCTGAGGATCATGACCTGAGCCGAAGGTGGAGGCTTTAACCCACTGAACCACTCAGGTGCCCCCCCTTTTTTTTAAAGAGAGAGATTCCCTCCTCTCCCCCCAACACTGGCTGACTCAGTGGGTGGCGCATGCAACTTGTGGTCTCAGGGTTTTGGCTTCAAGCCCCCGTGCTGAATGTAGAATTTACTTAAAATTTTTTGTGGTCCTAAGATGCTAACTGCTTTGCACTTCTTGAAATCTTCACTTACATAAAATTAACTTCATTAACATAATAAAGGACACATCTGGTCACACCAGTAGTCCTCATAATGCAATGGATGGTTCTATACCTGGGAGTTTCCAGACCAGGCTGGGGTGGTCAAATTCTAGTTACCTGCTATACTGCTTTCAGGTTATCTAAATCCTTGAAGCAATGTATAGGTTTCCTCTTTGAAGAAATTGTACTATTGCTCCACCAAAAAGAAAAGATTCTCTGAGTGCATCACAGTCTCTCCTAAAACAATCTCGATTCCAAGACCCTCCCACTGTCCCCACTTCCCAGCTGTCTCCCAGGTGGCAAAGACCTTCCTTGCATCTCTTCTCCATTAGGAGACAGTCAGGTAGAGGCCTTACAACTGAAGTCAGCCCCCATCAGAGTTCAGGCTCGACCCACTGCACAGCTTACCATCACCCCAAAGCTCACTACCACCCCAGCTTAAAAATCTCTCTGATTGATTCTTGATTACCAACAGGAACAAGTTCTACCTCTCCAGCCTCGCCTCATCCTCCCCTCCATGCTCCGCAATGACCTCTCCACTCCAGCGAAGGAACCCACTGACAACACGGGTGCACACACACACATATACACCACCCATGCACACATGCTGTTCCGGGCCCTTGTGCTTTCACTCCTCTCCCGCAGGCCTCCATGTTCTTCGGCCCTGCTTCTCTCACCATTCAAGCCCCAGCCTTTAACCGGACTTCTTCTACTTCATCCTTAGTAAGAATTTGGCTTCCTCTAGGAAGCTCTCCCTTATTTATCCACCTCACCCCAAATAGGTTTACCCGCCTCACTCCAAGACTACCCGCTTCCTGGAAGCTTCCACAATAGCCTATGCATGACACCCCGCTCACTGACACATTACAATCATCACACTGTGAACCTGTCTAAACAGGGAGCTCTTTAAGATAAGGAACAGTCTTACTGGGAATTACTAAGAAACAATCCATGTTTACTGCACAAATAAAAGAATAAAAGAAAAAAGCAAAGCCTTGGCTCAAACATTTACCAGGTGTGGTCAAAACTAATGCCCACTAATTCCTTTGTTTGCAAAATATTTGTCCCTTCAAAGAAGGAAAGTGCTTTAAAATTCAATTCTAAAATAACTTAATAGTAGAAAGTTTAACGGGTACCAACAGGCATCATAATTTAGGTAAGAAAAAGAAAGGCAAAGGGGTTGTCCTTGAAAGCACCCCAATGCCCTTATCACCATGAATTCATGATGCCTCAAAACTTGCCATTTCTACGGATCAGCTCAAGATCTGTGGTAGGTGGGGGAGAAAAATGAAAGTAGACCTAAATCCACACACAAAGGTTGCTCACACTTCAGTCCATTGCAGACTTCAGGGAACCCCTAGGGAAGTAAACTAGGGAGAGGTTCAAGGGCATCAACACGCAAGCAGGCCCTGGCAGGGAAAGGTACCTCTCCCTGTGAGGCCCTTCCATACCCCGGGCATCTGGACAAGCCTAGAAGCTCGCTGAGCCACCTTCCTTTAACTGGTCGGTTCCTTTGGTTATTTTAGGGATATGGAGCTTTCAAAAGGCAAACAGCTCTCAAAGCTTGAAGGCAATCGACAGTCCTGAGCGCATTCTGGCCAACTACACATGCGTATCTTTCTAAAATGGTGTCCTATCCTGAATTAAGAAAATACTACAACTTAAGCTTTCAGTGACTCTGGATTTCACGGCTTCAATATTTTTTTTTAAAGGTTTTATTTATTTATTTGACAGACAGAGATCACAAGTAGGCAGAGAGGCAGGCAGAGAGAGAGAGCCGGGGAAACAGACTCCCTGCAGAGAGCCAGATCCCAGGACCCCGGGATCATGACCTGAGCTGAAGGCAGAGGCTTTAACCCACTGAGCCACCCAGGCGCCCCAGGTTTCAATATTTAAACATTCCAGTGGGTTCTGGGGTGCCACAGGCATCCAAGCACCCTCACTCAGCCTTTTGGGGGAGCAGTGGGGTTATATTTCTGGTGAATCATTAAATACAGGAGGCTTTAAGATGCCCACTTCCACTGACCTAGGCATTCTCTATTTGGTAATCTACCCTAAAGTAAACAAAAAGCTTAATATACAAAAGATGGTTATACTTGGATAGCATCACCAAAACTCACAACAACTTAATATCCTTAAATATCGTGGAATGGTTTAAAAAAAACAAACCTGAGTTGTACAGTCACTGAACAGATACATGTCCAGTAAAATTGTTATTATGGAAAAAGAAAGAACAAATGAAAAAAGAAGGTGCACTGCACAGGACTGGGAAACCGAGGGAAGACCTAATATGATTCACTCATTATGAAAATCTAAAGTGACGGGGTTGTTTAAGAAAAGGCAGAGTTGGCAATGAAGTGGGGTAGAAAAAAAATTATTATGGAAAATAGGTAATAACGTAAGGCAACCTTATGATAACACCTAGTGGGAAAAAATAGGGAAAAAATTCACATACAGCATTACAAAAATATTTGCACGGAGGGCCAGAAGGGCTGTAAAAAGAAAAATAAAATGTTTACAGGGGTTGTGTGGAGTCTTGGAGAGAGAGATCACTTCTTTTCTGCTTTTTTTCTGTGGTTTCTTTTTTACTACTTGAGAAAAAAAACACTGCTTTAAAATATGCATGTGTGAATTATGCAGGAAGGCAGTATCCTACCCCTGGGCTGGGAGGTCCAGTTGCCTATTCAGTGCACTGCTACACATCACCGTGATTTGGGGTGTCACGGGCTCTGCTATTTGCTCCACTGGAGGGTCAGTGCTCCTTCCTCCTTTGGTCCAAAAAATTCCCCCTCTTGACTTAACTTTTACTTCAAGTCTAATGCAGGCTGCGAACCAGATCATTTAAGTCACTTAGAACTGGAGGAGAAAACAGCAGATTGTGCCTGTAACAGTTCCTCTGCTTCACTCAATACAAAGACCACATGTGAAAGTGAGGGTTGTTGGGTTTTTTTTGTTGCTTTCTGATTTAGTAGGAGAGTCAAAACTTCAAGAAGGTGAATAAAGGTGCACTTCCAACCCAAGAGAAGGCAAACACTTTCACCAAGATGTCACTCAGTAACTCTACAAACTCAGTCTAAAGTGAATTTCTCAGGGGCGCCTGGGTGGCTCAGTGGGTTGGGATTCTGCCTTTGGCTCAGGTCGTGGTCTCAGGATCCTGGGATCGAGCCCCGCATCGGGCTCTCTGCTCAGCAGGGAGCCTGCTTCCCTTCCTCTCTGCCTGCCTGCCTCTCTGCCTACTTGTGATCTGTCAAATAAACAAATAAAATATTTTTTTTAATTTATTTATTTATTTGTCAGAGAGAGGGAGAGAGAGAGCGAGCACAGGCAGACAGAGGCGGAGGGAGAAGCAGGCTCCCTGCCGAGCAAGGAGCTCGACGTGGGACTCCATCCCAGGACGCTGGGATCATGACCTGAGCCGAAGGCAGCCGCTTAACCAACTGAGCCACCCAGGCGTCCCTAAACAAATAAAATCTTTAAAAAATAAATAAATAAGATGAATTTTTCAGGGGCGCCTGGGTGGCTCAGTGGGTTAAAGCCTCTGCCTTCCACTCAGGTCATGATCTCAAGGTCCTGGGATCAAGTCCCACATCGGGCTCTTTGCTCAGCGGGGAGCCTGCTTCCTCCTCTCTCTCTGCCTCTCTGCCTACTTGTGACCTCTGTCAAATAAATAAATAAAATCTTTTAAAAAAAAATAATGAAGTGAATTTTTCAAACTGTTTTTAGTCTCTTTGAAAACCAACCATTCATTCCATGAGCTTCACTCGGGCCAGACACTAAGGCGACCAACCATTTCAGGAAAGCACTTCAGAGTGACCGTACCCAAGCCGACAGGGACGCGGAGCAGCCGGAACATTCAGGGGCGCAAGATGGAGGGAGCGCTTTACAAAACCGGGCGACGGGTTCGTTCGTCTGAAGTGAAACATTACACTTGCTCCGTGACCCAATGACACACCTCAGGATTTACCCCTGAGAAATGAAGACCTTGGACTACACACAGCCTTGAACTCAAAATGCGCTCAGCGACGAACAGCCAGAAATGGGAAGCGACCCAAAGTCCGTCAGCCAGCAAGTACACCAACTGGGCTGTGTCCACACGATGCAGAATTATTCAGCAACAACAAGCAACCAGCTGCTGATGAGCACACCACCAGAGACAAACCTGCAGAGACCAAGCTGTGAAGAACAGGCAATGCCTACCTGTGGTGACAGAAATCAAAGCGGTGGCTGGAACGGGATGGAGCAAGTGCAGAGGGTACAAGAGATACCGCAGAGGGGTGGAAATAGACTACCATTTGGTGAGAGTTCCATGAAGGGATACAGGACTGTCTAAACTCAACGATGTTCTTGGAATCGGTGTGTTTGTATGTACACCGTCAGGTGTTTGCTCATATTTATTGATTAAAATAAACATTAACATTATTTAAAAAATTAAGAATCTTCTCCGCCCCTCTTCCCACGAAGATGAGTGGTTCACTGGCTTATGGATTTATCTAGGTTATTTTCCCCCCCCACCCCCCTACTAATGCAGTACATTCAGTTTCTTGTCCCAATTAAGTCAAGTTTTTAAAATACGTGAGAGAGCGGAGTCTGGTTGGCTCAGCTGGAAGAGCATGGGAGTTCAAGCCCCATGCTGGGTGTAGAGATTACTTAAATAAAATTTAAAAACTTAAAATAAAATATGTAAGAGTAGGGAAAAAACTGGTATTAAAACACACTCAAAGGTATTCTTTCTAGACTGTTCTAGACCCTTCCCCTCCCAAGAAGCACACCCGAGTCTGCTTTCTTCTGGTTCCCCTGAAGCCTCCCCATCAACACACTCAGCCTGCTGCTGGAGGAAATCACAATCACTTCTTAAAGGTCCACCTCAAGCGCCACCTGAATTGTTAACAGACTTTCACCAACCCCAGTCGGGATGGTTTCTTTGTGTGACCACTTGTCCACCAACAGAACTGCCCCCAGTGACATCTGTCTCGAGCCTCTCTCCTCCCTCCAGGGCTTGGGACCATCAACTCAGGCTCTGCATCCCAGGCCTGTCTCAGTAATAAGAAAAGGTGACCTTGAGATAAGATCAGAGGCTGGGGCCCTGGGCAATCAGCATCCAAATGGCTCTGACAGCCTTCTCCTCCCCTCTACACTAGCAGCTTCAGGATCCATTCCTCCCTTCCTCCCCCCCTGCACAAGGCAAAATCCATATGATTCACCTTCAGAACCCCACAGGGCCTACCGAATGCCTGCAGTAAGGGAGAGAATAAGCTTAGGGACAATCTAGAAAGGGCCTTGCGAGGAAGGCCCCTCATTTTTGCCAAGGAGCAAGCAGCAGCCCAGATAAGTTGCACAACCATACATTTAACAGATACTCACCAGCACCTACTAGATGCCAGGCAATGCCAGGCAGTGGGACCAACGTCATGTGCTCATATAACCATATACGACCAAACACACACACATTTATGTTTTTATGAAAATCTATGTATAAGGATGTATGGGGCTTACATGCCTCTGGAAGGGACTGAGACAGAGAAATGACACTGCATTACCTCCTGGCTGTGTTCTACGTCATCTCTCCCCTTACTTGCTCACATGCCTCGCTCGAGGCCCCCGGGAGCCACCGCCAGGAATTGTCACACTTTGGAGCTCTTCTCACGTGGTTTGTTCCCGCTGCTTAGGGTGCCCTCTAGGTCACCGATGAGGTCAGGGTTTAACACGTGCCTGTTAAAGCACTAGGGATCAATGGGTGGACAGTCACTGCACCCCCCAAGGCTCACACAGCCACAGAGCGCCCCCCCCACCCCACCGTGGGAAGCAGGTGTCCTACAAATCATTTCATAAATGTCCACGACTGGAAGGGCTGCAGGTAAGCAGAGGCCGCTGCCACCCCCGTAACCACGTGCTCCTGACCTAGAGAGGCCGCCTTGAGGAGATGACATTTAAGCTGATGCCGGAGAACAGTGGTACAGGGCGTAGCTGCGGGAGGAAAGGACAGGCGTCCGGGGGGCTCAAGGAGAAGATTCATGGACCTCTTAAGACTGGGAACCTAGGGGCACCTCGGGGGCTCACTGGGTTAAGCCTCTGCCTTCTGCTCAGGTCTTGGGATCGAGCCCCGCATCTGCTTAGCGGGGAGCCTGCTTCCTCCTCTCTCTCTGCCTGCCTCTCTGCCTACTTGTGATCTCTGTCAAATAAATAAATAAAATCTTTAAAAAAAAAAAAAAAAAAGACTGGGAACCTAGATAAGAGAACAGTTACATCTTCATTCTCGTTAACCTCTTCCTGAACCTTAGCATTTCCTCCAACTATGAATGCAGGCAATAAACCTGAGATCAGTAAAAGTATCCGTGAGTTTGATACCCAAAAAGTCATAAATATCCTTGTACCCCATTACAGTGGTTCCAGAGAGCATGAAATACCCAAGTACCTTCCGGATAAAGAAAAGGACATGCTGGTGCAGAGAACAAGAATAAGAAGGAGACGAAGAAGGGCTCCAGAAGGTTTTCTGGACTGGAGGAGGGAGGGGAGGGTAAGCGGCGGGTGGTAGGAGATGCAGAATCAACAGAAGCCAGCAGGCATGGGCCAGAACGGTAGCTCAGGGTTTTAAGCCTGGAACAGGATCCCTTTCCCTGCTATGTGGAAGATGGGCAAAGGGAGCCGCAAAGATAAGGCAGGTGAGTACAGGCAAGCGAGCTGGGATACGGAAGCTTCCCAGGGTGAGGCTCTGGTGGGCTGTGCTAGGAAGGGAACCCATTTAGAAAACGGAGCATCACCAAACTTAGCATAACCAATAAAGAATAATCCCTAGGTCTCTTCTCGGGAAGTTGCTGGCTGCTGAGTCAAGCGGCATAAATCTGCTGCGCTTTCATCAAGTGGGTTTTTATATAGAAGTCTGATACATAATGCATGTTGATGCCTGCAAAAATTCCTCTACAAGAGATTCCAAAAGGCTTTTCAAATTGTTCTGGTGCAATATGAATTTTATGGAGGCAAAAGGTTAGGAAACAAAAGACAGTGCCTTCTTTTCTAGAATTCAGTTATCCTATGACCTCACTTATTGGGGAATATGGCAGAGAAGCAGAAAACAAACAAAAGGGCTCCGAGGCATCAGAAAGCCATTTCAGAGTTCATGCACAAAAGCAGTGACATCCTACTTATCACAGAGGCCCAGCCCTATCATTGGGGACTTTTTAGCTATACTTGACACTCAAAGCCTTGTTAACTGGTTTCCCATACAATGATTCATTATATCACCAAAATAGACATTGGGAGACATTCAACGTGCCAGTAGTTAAGTGGCAAGTGTCCAAAAAAAAAAAAAAAAAAAAAAAAAAAAAAACAACCAGGGAAAACTGGAGTTAAAGGGGGAAAAGCAAAAAAACACAAGTCTAAAGCAGATGTTCTAAAATGCTTTTAAAGCAGTTCTGCCCTTCAAAAGAAAACGTGGATGGTAAATGCGTCTAACGAAAACAAGCCGCACTGAGCACAGACCAGGCACGGGGCTCAGAGGCAATCTTGGAAGTGACATAAAGACCCAGCCCAGCTGTGCCGGCACCCGGCCAGCGAAGTTATTCGGACTTCAGTGGCACTTGTCTGTTTCCACCTTATCTCATCCCATTTCATCCTTTTTCAAGACCGTAAAACTCTCATAAGGGCGCCTGGGTAGCTCAGTCAGTTAGGCATCTGCCATTGGCTCAGGTCATGACCTCAGGATCCTGGAGTCTAACCCCATGTCAGGCTCCCTGCTCAGGTTAGGGCCTGGTTCTCCCCTTTCCTCTGCCCCTTACCCTTCCTGCTCGTGCTCTCTCTCTTTTGCTCATTCTCTCCCAAATAAATAAAGTCTTAAAGAAAAGAAAAAAAGGAAGGAAGGAAGGAAAAGAAAACAGAATTTAAGCACATTTTTATATATAGATTTCGAATCCAGAAATTCCGATGCACATGCCGGAGCTGTTTTCACATATATCCAACGGGAACATTAATACATCATTTAGCACAGGATAATGGTGGTCATGGTAATAACTGAGAACCAAAACTCTAGCACATTTTAGGGGTACCTGGCTGGCTCAGTAGGTAGATCATGGGATCTCAGGGTCGCGATTTGGGGTCACAATTTTGAGCAGTGCATTGGGCATGGAGGCTACTTAAAAATAAAATAGTATTTTTGCAAATAAATAAATAAAATTAAAAGTACATTTTAAGCCCTTTGTACATAGATGGGGATCAGCCCTAAGGTATTCGTAACATGTGGCTGTCAGAAGAAGTCATTACCAGAAGATTCCAGAGAGCTGAGGTTTCATCCCACTTTAGCGGTTGATGTGGAGTACAGAGAGGATAAAAAAACTGGAGGGTGATATTTAACTAGGTGGGAAGTAATAAAGAGGAAAAATCTCTTAGAGAATATTTCCATATTCCTGAGGTCAGAAAAGCATTCCTAACCAAGACACAAAACCCATAAAGGAAAACCAAACTGGACTACAGAAAATTTTTAAGACTTTCTGTAACAGAAAAAAACACTTTCAACACCACGAAAGGATAAAAGACAGAGTAGAAGAAAGTATCTGTAAATGTTTTAAGAAACACCCAGAACGTAAAGAGCTCTGACAAGAAAAGGACAAAAGAATACAAAAATGGGCAAAGGGCAGGGTGCTTGGGTGGCTCAGCCAGGGAGGTTGATCCCGTCTCAGGCCATGATCTCAGGGTTGTGGGATCTAGTAGGGCTCAACTCTCAGTAAGGTGTCTGCTTGAGATTCATTCTCTCTCTCTCTCTCCCTCTGCCCCTCCCCACCCCCCTCTAAGAAAAATAAATAAAATCTTTTAAAAACTGGGCAAAAGTCATGAACAAAAGAAATATGGATGGCCAACAGACCAACAAAGAATACGGAATACAGACAAATTCAATTTATACAACAGTGATGGGCCCTGTTTATTCATTAAGCAAAAACAAACAGCTTTAGAACACCAAGTGTTGGCAAGAAGGGAGGGAAATAAAGACTTTCCTACGCTGCTGGTGGGAATGTAAGCTGGTTAAACCTTTCTGCGTGGAAAAAGCTCTTCCTGCTATAAAAAATGAGCACATACCCTTGGACTTGGTGCTTCCAAAAGAATCCTACACCAATATGCCCACATGTGTGAAAGATGTCCAGAAAGAAACTTGTTTCTAAGTAAACAAAGCAGTGGAAAAAATGTCTGTGAACAGAGAAGCGTGAGGAAGCACTTAGGTAAGTTACAGGACGGGTCCCAAGAGCCGCATGGAAAGATCCTCAAGACAGTTATGTGAGAAAAGGCTGAATTATACAACATGACCACTTCATTCATATAAAACAAGTAGAAGGAAGGAAAGAGGAAAGGAAAGGAAAAGAAAGGAAAGGAAAGACGGATGGATGGATGGATGGATGGATGGAAAGATACAGGGATCAGTCGGTTAAGCATCTGGTTAAGCGTCTACCTTCTGCTCAGCTCATCGTCTGGGCTCCCTGCTTAGTAGGGAGTCTGCTTCTCCTTCTGTCTCTGCCCCTCCCCCTGCTTGCTCTCTCTCTCTCTCTCTCTCTCTCTCTCTAATAAAATCTTCACCAAAAAAAAAAAAGACTATATATGTCTGCATAAATATTCATATAAATATGCAGAAAGTAAACAACAGGAGTACAGGGGAAATAGAGAGGATTTCATATTTCACTCTGAAGGTTTCTGAATTTGATCCTGGCATTTTTTTTTCCAAAATCCAAAATTAAATCGAATTCTGTATGCTATGATGTATTCATTTTTAAGATTTTATTTATTTATTTGACAGAGATCACAAGTAGGCAGAGAGGCAGGCAGAGAGAGAGGGGGAAGCAGGCTCCCCGCCGAGCAGAGAGCAGAGAGCCCGATGCGGGGCTAGATCCCCGGACCCTGAGACCATGACCTGAGCCGAAGGCAGAGGCTTTAAGCCACTGAGCCACCCAGGCACCCCTCACATTTTCCTTTTGGACACAAAGTTGTTTCTTAATGACATCGTGTGTACCAAAAGGCAGTGAAGAGGGAAAGGTCATCTGGGGCAAACCCAAAGTGGCATTCATTCTCTGCAAGTCCCCTGACCAAACCAGTCACGTACTGTACAAGGGGCTTGTAGCCCACAGACCCAACCACTCCTTTGGGCAGGCTGAGGAGAAGCTGCTTCCCAAAGGCACATTACCTTCAGCCCTCCTACGCTCTCCAAAATCAAACCCTGACCCACCTAATACTCTCTAACATACCCAAACCCATCTTTCGAATACCAGCTAACGCGTAAGGGTGCTGAGCTAGCGTGTGCTGACATTACTTGACACCGCTTGGATTTCCAGGCTAGTAATGAACTTGGGTTGCAGGAAAGCAAAAATTCCATGTTAAAAACCAAAAGGTTACATGGCCCTGACCTACCATCTTATGGTTCAGAAGAAACACACTAGGTCACATTCAATACAGGGAGCAACGATTACTTGAAGATCATCACCCACGACCACCTCCTACAAATACCGTGAGAATCAGACCCCACGTTCCTTCGGCTGACAACTTAGTCACTTCCCCATCATCATCTTTTTTAACGCAGAAAGAGGAGAGAACCAGGAAGAAGACGATAGGAACAAGAGTATCCAAAATCTAATTTTTTTTTTCCCTAAATTGGAAGGGAAAAAGCCGAGAAACTAATTTCTCAGCTTGGCCCTGCTTTAGTATAACTCGTACAAATTGAGAGAAGCTACATTACTACAGCTGAAAGAGAGCCAACGTTTACTTTGGCAGAAAAAAGCCAAAGTCATTGAAATTATTTTTTTTATTACCACTAAAGTGCCGCAACAGGAGCAACAGTGTGTTTATTTTTATCCTTTTTTTAATGGATAACCAAGAGCATGGTTCCAAATTTTCCAAAGTCATGGATTTGAGCAGGGGAAGAGAGCAGACCCTGGGTGACACCTGTACACACAACAGAATGTCCCCGTGTACGTCACAACATCCTTCCAACCACTCCACGTGACCTTCTTTCTAATACAAAACATCAGGGAAAGGGACTTAATCACATTCATCTGGATGAGCGGAGGGTTAATATGGAAATCAGGGTAACAACATTTACTGACTGCCTGCCAAGTGCCAGGAGACCCAAAGACAAACCACACAGGTATTTGTCGACAGAGCCCCGTACCTTTGTTCATGCTGTTCTCCCTGAACAAGGCCAAGTGCCCAGCACACGGTGGGCACTCTCTAGTGATACCAACACAAAGTAGGCACACAGAGCTCACTGATGCTGAGGCTTGGAAGGGGGAGGCAGAGGTTCACCAACAGTGAAATTAACAAGGAAACGGGGCACAGGACCACTGTACCATCTTAAAGGACCATGACCTTGACAGCAAAGAGACAAAAGAACAGGAATGTTACACACAGGAGGAGACGAGGTAAGACGGATCTAATAAAGGGTTTTAGGTAATGCTTCAGAGTTTAGATTTTATCCCCTAAGCAAGGAGAGGTATGGAAGAATTGGACAGAAAAGTAACACTTTTTTAACATTCTCCAACAGCTGGGGTGCCTGGACGGCTCAGTCAGTTAAGCATCTGGGTTCAGCTCACGTTATGATCCTCAGGTCCTGGAATGGAGCTCTCTGCTCCATGGGGAGCCTGCTTCTCCTGCTCCCTCTGCTCCTCCCCCTGCTCTTTCTCTTCAGCAGGCTCTCTCTCTGCACTCTCAATCTCTCTCTGCACTCTCGCTCTCAAATAAATAGAATCTTTAAAAACAACAATCTCCAACAGAAAGGAGATTGGAGGACAGTACCTCATCAAGGTGACCAATCAACCCAAGTGTGGGGAAATAATGGTGTCATTTCAGGACAAGACAGGTGAGCCGGGAGAGCCAAGGGAAGTGACAACAGAGTTAAAATGCAAGTGGTGTTAGTAAAGGCTTTTATAAATTAGCAAGAAGAGAGAGGAAAAGCAATAAATACACTTGGACACATCCATGACTCCAGAACATCACTGAAAACAGAAAATACGCTGTGCCATGAAGTTCACCACGAGCATCCATATTCAATACAAGTCAGATGCACAAAATTAAAAAAAAAACAACTAATATCAAAGCTTATCAAAGATGGGTACCACCTGGGACACAGACGCTTCTAACAGGAATGCAGTGTTTCGACCACTTCGAACCATTTCAGAGACCACCTCAGAATTCACTAACTGAAAATGTTGAAAATGCACACGCCCTCTTAGGGTCAGACAACTGAAATCTCAGGTCTGTGTACATTAGAGCACCTCCTGAACCGGTGAGATCGGCAATAAAGATGAGGACCAATCACCAGTGCCCATGATCAACACATATGTAATAACTGGTTTTTCTCACAAAAAAATAAAAATAAAATAAAAATTCTATCTTAAAGCACTTCCTTCCTGAATCCCATTTCAAACATAAACTTTTTGTTTGTTTGTCAGTTTGTTTGGTTGGTTGGCTGGTTTTTTGCTGGTGTCTAAGGCAGACACCCATCAGCCCTACAACTTCTCGTTCCTCTACCTGGACACCTGCCACCACCCCTCCCTCTCTTCCCTGTCCACCTTCACCACCACCACCTCCAGAAGGCCTCCTGTGCATTTTCCTGAGAAGGCAAAAACATTTTTTTTTTAAGATTTTATTTATTTATTTGACAGACAGAGATTACAACTAGGCAGAGAGGCAGGCAGACAGAGAGGAAGGAAAGCAGACTCTTTGCTGAGCAGAGAGCCCGACCGGGGCTTGATCCCAGAACCCTGGGATCATGACCTGAGCCGAAGGCAGAGGCTTTAACCCACTGCGCCACCCAGGCGCCCCTGGCAAAAACACTTTTTAAAAGTAAATAACTGAAAGCACCCCACAGGGCTAGATTCTAACACCACCTGTGTCCTCTCCTAATGCCAGGTGGGCCCCGCATCCCTTGGTTCAGTGAGGTAAGGCCAAGGTGATTGTTCCCCACAATCAGAAGTTTTGAGAACCAAAGGTGTGTCTCTCTTTTTCTTAATTCTGGAATTCTTTTTAATCCTCTAATTAAATGCCTTCTTTAGGGGCAACTGAGTGGCTCAGTCTGTTGAGCATCTGCTTTGAGCTCAGATCATGATCCCAGGGTCCTTGCTCAGTGCGGAGCCTGCTTCTCCCTCTCCCTCTGCCTGCCACTTCCCCCTGCGTGTGCTCTCAGTCAAATAAACCTTTTATTAAAAGGTAAATTAATTAAAAAAAATAAAATTCCCTCTTTATACTGTCACTATCCCGCTCTTTCTGCGTAGATTCATATTCAATCCCTCCCCCTCTTCCCTCCCCCTTAATCCCCGCACCACCTCCACCACAGGTGGGTTCAGTCCCATCAAATGAAAATGCCAGACAAAAATGAGGCATTCAGCAGCCAGGGTGGGGCTAGGGCAAGGTTGGTGGTGGAGCTCTCCAGGGCCACCAGCAGCTAGCTGTCTGGGTTCCTCAGAGGAGGCTCTGCCTACAGCTAGGGAACCCCTTCCCTATCTGCTCTTCCTACAGGCAATTCCCTCAGGAAGCAGCTCTGGCAGACGGGAGGCTGCGGAGGGCTGGGTCCCAGACCCTTCCCCCCCTCCGGAACTGCGCCTACCTTAATTATCATTATTTAGCCACAAAGGCCTCACTGAGTTCATATTCCTGACTGGGGTTAATTTTTTTATCCTCCCTTTTTTTTTTAAGATTTTATTTATTTATTTGAGAGAGAGAAAGAGAGAGAGGGAGCATGGGTGTGGGGAGGGTCAGAGGGAGAAGCAGACTCCCAGCAGAGCAGGGGGCCCGATGCAGGACTTGATCCCCAGACTCCAGGATCACAACTTGAGCTGAAGGCAGTCGCTTAACCCACTGAGCCACCCAGGCGCCCTTCCTTCCATTTTTTTTACGGCTTGCTCCAACAGTGTGCTCTCTTCCCCAGAAAAGCAGCTATTTCTGCTTTCTCCCCATTAACCATATTGTTCTTGATAACTTCCCCTGAAATGTCCCCAAGCCTTTCTAACTAGATGGAATTCTTGTTGTTTCTTTCCAAACTCAATTATCTATTAATAAGCTATACAGTAACATTTCCTGTCTTTCTTCTTAAATATTTTTGAAAATGGAATAAATGTAATGCTTCAGCAACAGCTATTCAATCAATAAAAATCATTATGTCACCGTATTAACTTATGATTTCCAACAGCTCTCTTAAAATGCAAAATGAGGCCTGCTGGACTTTGATTTAAAGAGTCCCGTTTAGCTACTAGTTCCTTTTTCCAGTGGAGTATCCTGAAAAAGAGACTGGCAGGCAACCATCAGCCGCCCCCCCCCGCCCCCGAAGAGAGAAGTGGCAACATCTCTAAGCCTAGAGACACCTTTGGGAGACAGAAATATCATCTCGTTATTAAAATCCGCACATGGAGGAAAGTATCTTTAATAAAGCTGGATATAGTCTGGCTTGGAAAATAAATAAATGGATTAATTAATTAAATAAAATCAGCGCAATGGAGCCAACTGGGCTTCACCTCCAGCCCCCACCCCGCCCGCATACCACGTACTGCTTTAAGCCATTTTATTCCTCAGAAGCCAAGTCTGTTCATCAGTAAAAATAAAAGAATAAATCCTGTTTGGCAAAGATGTGTGAGAATATACATAGTTCATCCATTTAAACGCATACTGCTTAATTAACAGGCAAAAACACTCAAAAATGTGGTAGTTACCACAGTGGAGAGAATATGACCAAGTGCTTGTTCGAAGGACTCATCCATGAAGAACGGAAGACCTGAAGGAAACGTACCTTTCCAATGAAATACATGATGACATTTGGCTCTTGTCAGGTGTGCTCTCTCTTCCTTTATGTATGCATACCTAGAGTTTGTCTGTTGATGGCCTTGTGACCTGGGGAGAAGTCCAAAAAGCAACCAAACTGTGCCAGGCCTCAGCAATTCCATGTTGAAGAACCGCTGGAAAATTCCCGGGGGCAGGGATGACACACAGAAGGACCCTCCTGAAACACAACACTGCACAGCCTGTCTCCCCTCCAAGGCCAGTCTCTGTGCCAGTCCTGTACACGGGCCAAGAAACCCCAGCATCTTTCTGTGGAGCCTCCAAAGCCCTGACCTCTGCACGGGACAAAGACGGGTTCTCTGGTCATGGGGCTGCCAACTAGTTCCAGACCCTCAGACGAGTTCTGGGAAGACAGAAAAACGGAAGGACTATGCTGGAAGAACTACTTCCCTGTTTCAGTGGTCACATTCTGTGCCCCAAACAGCCAACCAATCCTAGAATTCCTTCTCCTTGGGAGCTCCTGTGTGCTAACTTGGCAGTGCCAAATCTTATGGGACACATGGACGGTGATTTACAGAATTCCCCAAATGCACTGACAGGTACATGCTTTCCCTCTCCGGGGACACTTTAAACTCCTTTTGGACAAAGCTCACGTCTCCTACACCCCTTTTAAATTCCCCAGATCACGGAGAATGCTTACACATTCTGACAGGCACAGGCACGTCTGCATGGCTGTGGTTTTTCTGCAAGTCAGCCAAAACTGGACACTCAGGGGAGGAGAGGGACTAACACAAAATTAAATTAACTAGAACATTTGTCAAGTCAAACTTTAGTCAAATTAGGTACCTTCAACAGGGAAAGGAAGGGAGGAAACATCCATTTATCTCCTTCCCTCCAGCTTTTACTCTTTTCCTTATTAGCATCACGGAGAGACCAATGCAAAACAAAGCAATCTCCCGCTTTTTTTTTCCCCCCTTCCCCCTGAAAATTAAGAGAGTCGGGTTTTCCTTGCAAGCTGCTTGTGGAACATTCTGTATCTATATAGAAGCACTCAATAGCCTCACCCTTGCACTTGCTAACTTTTTTTTTCTTCTAAGAAAATTTCCCCACTGTCCCAAAGCCCCACTATTCATGGCTTAATTTGCAAACCCCATTAGACCAAAAGTACCAGAAAACTGCTTGTCCCATTTCATGCAGCACCTTCCCTGGTAGCAGTGACACAAGCAATTAGGCTAACATGCCCGTGTCCCAAGAGGAAGAGAGGGGACAAAAAGTCTCAACTTTTCTAAATGGAATGAGATCTTCCCCCACGACAGAAGCAAGGTTCAGAGAGTGACAGAGGGGAATTGGCAATGCAGCTAAATTCCCTATTGAATGATACAAGGCCATAATCAACCGCAAGTCCTTGAACTTACATTATGCCTTTCTACTGGGATGCTCCCGTAATTTCAAATGTATTACTGTAAAATCTTGGTCATTGGAGAGGCAAGAGACTGGGGGGGGATAAAATGGACTTTAATTAAAATATGAATAATCCAAGTCCAGCTAATTCAAAGCATCTGATTCAAACACCTCGTCAGCTGGGAAACAGCAGCTGCTTCCAATTACAAGCGATTTTGAATTAACCGGTATCAGTATCTAATGAAGGAGCTGTGTGTGTAGGAAATTTTCCAATTCAGCTGTGCACAGGGCCTTTTAAAAGGATGGAAACGTGGAATATCCAGAGACCCGTCTACAGAACCTCTTTCTAGATGAGGACAAAGTTTCCCAGCTTGTTCTTGTCTTGCCTCGCCTCTGACCCCGAAGGCCAGTCTCCTCTCTGCTGCACCGTTCCCTGTGCCTCTCCTTCTCCAGTCTTGCATCCTGACCCTGGATGCTTCGCAAGAGAGATCCAACATCTCTTCCCAACTCTTATCTCCTGTGGCAACTTGGGCCCAGAGCTTGTGACCCCAGGTCACAGAGACCCAGGTAACCCATTCAAATCCTATTACACAAACAGGGATGCCCGAAGGCACCTCTCTGCAGTCCAGTGGCCTCTCCAGAGACCACAAAACTAAAGGCCTACCTAACCAAACCTATTTCAGACTCTCATACCAGCCTCCTATAGAAAGAACATTCCAGAAGGATGACCGGCTTCTGACTTCAGGTAGAGCTTGAGACCATCATACTGTCAATAGCTTTCTTAAGGGTCCTATTGATGCAATCACGGAATGACAGAGGAGGGAGAGAAAAAATAAAAACAATAGCAGAGGGGGAGTGAAACCTCCAGAATCTCCTTCGTAGACCCAAGAAAGACTAAAAGTGCCAAGGATCATCACTGAGAGAAAAATCCAGAATCAAAAGTCAGCCAACAGAATTGCTGGTTCTGATCTAAATTACCACCTTCAGGGGAACCTGGGTGGCTCAGCGGGTTAAGCCTCTGCCTTCAGTTCAGGTCATGATCTCAGGGTCCTGGGGTTAGGGTTCTGCATGGGGCTCTCTGCTTAGCGGGGTGCCTGCTTCCCTTCCTCTCTCTCTCTGCCTACTTGTGATCTCTGTCAAATAAATAAATAAAATCTTTAAAAATTAATTAATTAATTAATTAA
>PISX010023564.1:0-29546 GCA_004024625.1 Mellivora capensis
TCGGGAAAGGGGGGTGGGGTAATGGACATTGGGGAGGGTATGTGCTATGGTTAGTGCTGTGAAGTGTGTAAACCTGGCGATTCACAGACATGTACCCCTGGGGATAAAAATACATTATATGGTTATAAAAAATAAAAAAATTAAAAAAAATAAAAATTATATGAAAAGGTAATTTTATTAAATAAAATTGAAATAATCTTAAATTAATGAAATTAAAGTTATCTACTAAAATAATCTTCCCTTTTCGAAACAAGTATCTGGATTTTCTATGAGGCTGGATTTTCTGTGAGGCTGGACTTTCCTCATATAGATCAATTAACACAACGCACAGCAACAGATTGAATGCAGACGCTGATATGAGAATTGAGCTGTATTTTATAAAGCCAGTGTTTAGAGACTTGCAAACATATAAAACAATCCCATTCTTTTCACTATGTGTTTTGATTTGTGAAAATAGACATTTTTCATAAAACATGTTATTGTGTTAACAGGTGATATGTTTATTATTTTTAAGTGAGATAATAAATACGTTTAAATTTCTGTTTTAAATTCCATGCTGATGGGGCATCTGGCTGGCTCAGTGGGTTAAAGCCTCTGCCTTCGTCTCAGGTCATGATCTCAGGGTCCTGGGATGGAGACTCACATGGGCTCTCCGCTCAGCGGGGAGTCTGCTTTCCCCCCTCTCTCTGTCTGCCTCTCTGCCTATTTGTGATCTCTGTCTGTCAAATAAATAAATAAAATCTTTAAAAAAATAAATAAATTCCATGATGATAAATATGGATAAATTCAACTCACATAAACAAAAACTGGAAGTTCCTAATAACTTTCAAGAATGTAAAGAGTACTGAGACCAAAAAGTTTTAGTGTTTCTATTCTATAACACGTGCTTTGAGATCTCATCGATAGGCATTCAAGTTGTTTGCAGTATTTGGCATTACAAATAAAGATGCACTAAACAGCCTTGTTTATGTATCCTTACATCAGTGGGATAGCTTATCAAGTTTCTAGGGGGAAAAGTATGTTTATTTTTTTCAGTATATTTGCATTAGTTACTATTTATTTGATATATACTTATTAGTTATTTAAAATGTATCTATATGTTTTAAGTACATAGAGAAACAAAGAGGAAAAATGGGACCTACTCTCTTCACTTGAATAAATTGTATGGCCAGTTTTTTGAGGGGAGGGCAATATATGTATCAAGTTAGGAAATTCAAACAGTCTAGAGAAATATAAAATAAAACAAAAGTTTCATTCTTTTCCATTTGGTTCTAAGTTATAGTATAACTCCTATTGAAGATTTCTTATAATTTCTGCCAGGAATACAAATCATGTTTATACTGAATTTATGTAGTATAGTTACAAATACAGTTAGATATCTTCCTCCCTATCTGTGTATCTATCTACCTACCTACCTATCTTCCTATTTATTATCGATAGCAGAGAATTTTAGCTGTCCACCAAAATTTCTCCTCTTCATCTTGGGCACACAGCTAGATGACATTTCTGTCTCCATTGCTGGTACATGTAGTCATGTGACTAATTCTGGCCAATTAAATGTGAGTAGTAGTGATAGTGCCAATTCCAAGACTAGCTGTTAAAATTGTTCATACTCTCCCACAACTTAGCAAGCAATAATCTTTGAGTTCTTTTATGTTTGATTTTATTTTTTGTAGTAGTTGGCCAAATACAATACCTAATACGATACCTACTGTGCATCATACTGTTTTACATAAAGAGGGATTACACATACTACCTTACATCTTGTTATGGTTATATGTAGTATGTCTTGGAGATATTTTGGTAACATCCTGATATGTGTATGTTAAATTAAAAAAAAAATTGAGAGATTATCATCTAAAAACTTTGTATTAATTCATATTCTCACTAGAAATTTGTGAGAGTACCCATTTCTCTATATCTTCTCCTGTCCATACTATTATTTTGCTTGCAAAAATTTACAATTCTTAAAGGTGAAATATTGAATATCATTTTTGGTTTTATTGAACTTATCATGACTATGATCACCTTTCATATTTATTGGACATTTGTATTTTCTCTTCTGTATATTACTCTGTTTATGTACTTTGCCCAGTTTTTACATAGTTATAATACCTTTCTTATCAATTTTCAAAGCTTTTTTTATATTAAGGATACTTTTTGACTGTCATCTGAGTAAAATATTTTCCCCTAGTCTTTGGTATGTCTTGACTTCAGTTAGGATGTCTTTTGCCAGTGTCTGTCTTTTCCTTTATAGTTTCTGTATTTTCTGCTTCACTTAGGAAGATCTCCCTTAGTGAAAGATTGCACAAGAAATCTACTAAATTTTATTCTGATAATTTTGTTTTCTATCCTTTGATTTAAATTTAATCCATATTACATTTATTTTTGTGTAATGTGAGGTGTTTGATTTTCATCTTCTTCTAAACTGACAGAAAATTTTTCCTGCATTATTTATTAAATGAACCATCTTTTGCTCATGGAAATTTCATGTTGCTTTAGTCATATGTTGTTTTCATTATATTTGGAACTATTATAGGGCCTTTATTCTGTTCACTGCTCTATTTATCCTAAATTAGCCACATGTTATTTCAATTGCAGTAATCATATGGTAAGTTTTAATATCTTTTTTTAAAAGATTTTATTCATTTATTTGACAGAGATCACAAGTAGGCAGAGAGGCAGGCAGAGAGGGGTGGCGGGAAGCAGGCTCCCTGCCGAGCAGGGAGCCCAATGTGGGGCTCGATCACAGGACCCTGGGATCATGACCTGATCCAAAGGCAGAGGCTTAAACCACCGAGCCACCCAGGTGCCCAGTTTTAATATCTTTTTAATAAATTGTCCATCATTATAGATTAGGTTTGGGGGGGGGGATTTTTCTGGCTATCATGAGACAGATTCTTCCATGTGGATTTTTTTTTTTTTAAGATTTTGTTTGTTTATTTGACACACAGAGAGAGAAATCACAAGTAGACGGAGAGGCAGGCAGAGAGAGAGGGGGAAGCAGGCTCCCTGCTGAGCAGAGAGCCTGATGTGGGACTCGATCCCAGAACCCTGAGATCATGACCCGAGCAGAAGGCAGAGGCTTAACCCACTGAGCCACCCAGGCGCCCCCCATGTGGATTTTATAATTGTGTTATTTTTCCCCCTAAATTTCATTAAAATTACAATTTGAATTGCATTACACTTGCACTAATTCAGGAAACATCATATTCTAAGATATTAAGAATTCCTATCCAAAATATGTTACTATAATAACATAGGTATTTTATTCCTTTTAATATCTTTTTGTAATATTAATTATGTAGGTATTATACTTAAAAATATATTTTTTATTTAAACTCAACTTAGTTAACATATAGTGTATTATTAGTATTAGGAGTAGAAATTAGTGATTCATCAGTTGCATAGAACACCCAGAGCTCATAACATCAAGGGTCTCTCACTCATCTTCCCTCCAGCAACCCTCAGTTTGTCCCCCATAGTTTGTCTCCCTCTCTGTTTTCATCTTATTTTTCCTTCCCTTCCCCCATGTTCATTTGTTTTGTTTCTTAAATTCCCCATATGAGTGAAATCATATGGTATTTGTCTTTCTATGACTGATTTATTTTGCCTAGAACTAACCCTCTAGTTTCATCCATGTTATTGTGAATGGCAAGATTTCATTCTTTTTGATGGCTGAGTAATATTCCTATGTGTGTGTGTGTGTGTATGTGTGTGTGTGCACGTGCGCACATACCACATTTTCTTTATCCATTCATCCATCAATGGACATCTGGATTCTTTTCATATTTTGGCTATTTGGACATTGCTGCGTAAACATTGGTGTGCATGTGCCCCCTTTGAATTACTATTTTTGTATAATTTGGATAAATACCTAGTAGTGCAGCTCCTGGGTCATAGGGTAGATCTATTTTTAACTTTTTGAGGAACCTCCTTGCTGTTTTCCAGAGTGGCTGCACCAACTTGCATTCCCACCTACAGTGTAGGAGGGTTCCCCTTTCTCCGTATCCTTGCCGACATCTGTTGTTTCATGAGTTGTTAATTTCAGCCATTCTGACAGGTGTGAGGTGGTGTTTCATTGTGGTTTTGATTTGTATTTCTCTGATACCGAGTGATGTGGAACATTTTTTTCATGTGTTTATAACCCATTGGTATATCTCGTTCGGAGAAATGTCTGTTCATGTCTTCTGCCCACTTTTTGACTGGGTTTTTGTTTTTTGGGGTGTGGAGTTTGATCACAGTTCTTTATAGATTTTGGATACTAGCCCTTTATCTGATATGTCATTTGTGAATATTGTTTCCCATTCTGTAGTTTGCCTCTTAATTTTGTTGATGGTTTCTTTTGCCATGCAAAAGGTTTTATCTTGATGAAGACCCAGTAGTTGATTTTTTATTTTGTTTCTTTTGCCTCTGGAGATGTGTCTAGCCAGAGGTTGATGTGGCTGAGGTCTAAGAGGTTGCTGCCTGTGCTCTTCTCTAGGATTTTGATAGATTCCTGTCACATAGTTAAGCTTTCATCCATTTTGAAATTATTTTTGTATATAGTGTAAGAAAGTGGTCCAGTTTCATTCTTCTGGACAGCATGTGGTTGTCTAGTTTTCCCAACACCATTTGTTGAAGAGACAATCTTTTTTCCATTGGATAGTTTCTCTTGCTTTGTCAAAGATTAGTTAACCATAGAACTGAGGGTCTATTTCTGGGCTCTTATTCTGTGTGTGTCTCTCTATATATGTGTCTGTTTTTGTGCCAGTACCATACTGTGTTAATGATTACAGCTTTGTATAACAGCTTAAGTCTGGAATTGTGATGCCTCCAAGCTTTGGTTTTGTTTTTCAATGTTACTTTGGTTATTCAAGGTCTTTTCTGCTTCCATACAAATTTTAGAATTGTTTATTCTAGCTCTGTGAAAATGCTGGTACTATTTTGATAGGAGGTCTTATACCTTTTTATGTTACCTTTCTATTTACCACTTTTATTTGCCACTGTGAATGAGAAATTTCTTCCATATTCATTTCTAAATGATTGTTATGGTACAAAGAAAAGTCTTGTATTTTCTATATTCATCTTATCTCCGGCAGCATTGTCCAGTTATTGAATTAAATTTAGTGTCTGCTTACTAGTCTCTCTTGAGTTTTCTAGGTATACAATATTATTATCTATGAATTAAAAGGTAATTTTATCTCTTCAAGTATTTAAGCTGATTGCTTCACATTCTTATTACACAATTCATAATACAACATTTAGTTATTGATATTAATATGAGACATTGTTGTGGATGCTAAGGATACCAATGTGAATGAAACAGATGAATACAGTGTATATTCTAATGGAAGGCAAACATAAACATGAAAAATAGTAAATAATGACTGAGGAGAAAAGGAAGTATGGAAGGGGGATAGGAAAGCTTAGTGGGGGAGTGGATTTTAGACAGGGTAGCTAAAAAAGACCTCACTGGGAAGGTAACTGCAAGAAGAATGCTTAATAATGGTTATAATGTAGGCATTTCTTTCATGCTCCTAATTTTAATGGAAACAACTTTAACATTTCAGTGCTCAGTATGATGTTTGCTGGTTAAAATATTTTTAAAAATAAATAATAAAATAATAAAGAAGTCTACATTATATATGTATATATAATATTGGTCATCTCAAGAGTGTTATTCTATTACAAATTGCTTAAGAACTTATTTTCTTATAAATAGCTTCCCAATTTTATCAAAGACCTATTTAACTTGATCATATGATTTTTTTCTCTTTTGTTATGATGAAGAATGACTTTGATAGCCTTCCTTATGTTAAAATTTTTCTGCATTCTCAGAATAAATCTATTTTCTATTTATTCTTTAATTTGGTATTTTGTATATCAGAGGAACTGAATGTGTTTTTTATTTATTTGTGGCTTTTGTTAATTCAACTTGATAGGAAAATGAAACAAATTCATGTTTAATGAGTGACATGATATACTTGATTATATTCTATATAATCTAGTATTCATTCTGATTTTTTTGTTTGGATGGCTAATCCCCCTTTCTCACTTACTAATTTAGAAATGCTATTGTCATTTTCTATGCCGTTGTTGCTTATTTTCCACTTTCTGTTAGGTATATTAAAATTATATTTATCTTTATTATGATTCCAATTCTCTTCTCCACTGAGGTGAATGCTTTAGAAGCCAGGTGGTCAAATTATGGCCCATGGGCCAAATATGCCCAACCATCTGATTTTGTATGGCTCACCTGCTAGAAGGGTTTTTACTTTTTAAATAGCTGGAAACAAGTCAAAAGAAAAATAACCTCATGATACTTGAGGAAAATGTAAGATTAAACTTTCAGTTACATAAAGAAACTTTTCTTGAAACGCAGTAACACTTGGTAACTTACTGCCCATAGCTGCTTTTGTCTCAATGGCAGAGTTAAATAGTTATGTTGGAGACCATATGGTCTTCAACGCCGAAAACATTGACTATCTTGCCCCTTACTGATCGCCGGCCTATGCTTAAGGATAGTTCCTAATTGTCTAATTTTCCTCACGTCGACCCAGTTCTCTAAGAGTGGGTCCTTAGAAGGCTTTTACTTGTGCTTATGAACTGGGATGCAAATAAGCAACTTAGCTGTGGTTTTAATTTTTTAGCTCTCCTACCAAAGTAAAGTTCTTGATATAGAATAAATTTTCTTAAAGAAAAAATATAAAGATAATGCATTTTTATGATTAACTAACAACATATGGTTTATTTTTCCTCAGTTTCAAAATGAAATAGTGGCTCTCGAAATTTTAATATTTCTCATATGAATTTTGAAAGTGATTTCCCAGCACCCCCTGCACAAAATCAGGCTGGACATTTTGTCCTTTCGACAGTTAGATGATCCATCCTCATTGCTGTCTGTGAGAAGCAACAGTTTTCCTTTTTTGATTACAAATGGAAAGTGAAACTTAATGCTTCCCATACTGGTTATACTGGTTTCCTGCCTTGCTAAGTAGGGAAATAGCCTCGTGGGTGGGTGGAGAACCACAAGTTTCAAGTTATGTCCTGCACAAGGGTGGGGGGGGTGGCGTGCTGTGTAGTGTAGTTAAACTTGTGATGAAAGAAACTGAGGAGAAATTACAGGAAACTTTAATCAGATACTTAACATATTTAAGCCTCAGCAAAACCTTATGGTAGTGTTCTATGTTCATGCATGCATGCAGAAGGGAAGAAAACATGTAAGTTCAAATGGACACAAGACAGGAAAAAATAAGTAGCAATAAGTAAAAACATTAAGAGAAACTAGGAAACTAAGAAAGTGCTGAAGTGAAGGCAAGACATCTGATTGAAAGTATGAAAACAGGGAGAGATTAGCAAAAAGAAGCTAAATTTGGGGATGAATAAGATTTTATAATAAATGTGGACTTGAGGAAAAGATTTTTGACATTTAAAGATGGCAGTAGCAGTTGATTAAAACTTTGAACTGAAAGGAACCAAGTAATCTAGGGTATTACTTTATGGTGGTGAGCAGAAATTCTTTACGAAAACAGGATCTGCAGGAAGAAACTGGATGTCCAGAGTAAAGGTCTATGATGGGTCAGACATTTTACATGTATACTCTCTCTCTGTCTCCAGGGCAAGAACATGAGCAGTGGTCATTGATCACTGATTAATAACAAGCAGAGATCATTATTATAATAATTTTTACCTTTGAGAAAACTGAGGCTCAGGACATTAGCCACTTTGCCCAAAGTTGCACGGCTAGGAAAGGTTGGAAGCTAAAATGAGTATTTGTCTTCAAATCTGTGCTTAAAAAACAAAACAAAATAAAACAAAACAATGACAACAAAAAAATGACTTCAAACAAAAAACAACTACATCACATTGCTACTCAAAAGAAATTAATTCAAAAGAGAGCTGAGGAAGAATGGGGCCAAAGAAACCCTTGGCAGATTTGGCCTGGAGCACTGCTTCCCACTGTTTGCAGGAGCATCCTGGCCGTGGGTATGTGAACAGATAGCCGCAGGGGAAAGTGGGAGCAGCAGAGGTGTTGGGAGTGGTCACTTCCTTAAGAATTTTTGAGAATAAAAAAGCATAGTAAATTACCAATAACTATTTAATATTGAGTTTTTCTTAATGCAGTGTTTGAATAATATCTAGAAAGACAGTTCGAGTAATGGTCTCAACAAAGTAAGGGTTCGTTCTCTAAAATGCTACATTTAAAAGCTCTAATTTCTTAACTGCTGTTTTTTATTTTTTATTTTTTTTAAAGATTTTTTTATTTGTCAGAGAGAGAGGGAGAGAGAGCGAGCGAGCACAGGCAGACAGAGTGGCAGGCAGAGGCAGAGGGAGAAGCAGGCTCCCCGCCGAGCAAGGAGCCCGATGTGGGACTCGATCCCAGGACGCTGGGATCATGACTTGAGCCGAAGGCACCCGCTTAACCAACTGAGCCACCCAGGCGTCCCAACTGCTGTTTTTTAAATCATCCTCTATACTGGATAATTCCCAACATTTTTTTTTTTTAAAGTCAGTAAGCTGAAATAGCACTTAATTTCCCAGCACATAATCTATTGGGCTCTGTTGTAGGGTCCCCCTATTACATTTTCTTTAAAGTCCTTCTGTTAACAATGACAATAGACAACAGCACAGATATTTCCATCCAAGATACTGATGTGTTTTTGAGATGCTGATGTATTTATTTCTTATGATATCTGGCAATAGAAATGGATCATACAGAGATTTTTTATAACCAAGATATAAAGAAATAGAAGCTTCATTTAATTTTGGTTTTGGGGGAAATTTTCGTATTGATTCTGGGGGAGGTTTTCGTGCTGATATTCCCAGAGTTAACTGAATTTTCAGTAATTTGCTATTAGTACTCACTATACTTGCTGCTGCCGCAGCTAATGAATATTTTATAAAGCAGGAGGAAGATGTTAGGTTTCAATTTGGATGACTGCCAAGTCCAAATCTCTCATCTTGATGTAGCTCAGCTCCAGTCCCTCTTTTTCAGCTGCCTCAGGCTATTTCCATCTGAACGGCCTGTTATTAACTTAAATTCAACAAGTGAAAAATCAAGTTTGGTGTTTTAGTCCTCAAATTCTTCCTTGCTGACTTCTTTATTTTTGCTACCAGGACCATTGATGTAGTTGCCCAGACTCAAAACTTTTAACCACAATCATGGGAGCTACTACTGATTGACGGCTTCCCATCTGATAAGCGCTTAGTAAACATGTACTATTGCTTGTTTTTAGCAAGCAAGGCTGGCCCTCCAAGCCCCTTGCTTAGAGTCACTGCTGGGCTTCATGGGGCTGGCTCTGATAGCTGCCCTCTCCACCACCTTCTGCCTCGGTCTAAACAACTCTGTGAGGTGGATACCAGCTTTATCACTGCTTTGCTTTAAGATGAGGAAGCTTTGGCTTAAGTGAGTTATGTCATTTACTTAAGGTCATTTACTTAACTAGTGACTAGGACAGCAGGACTCACACCTGAGACTGAAAACATCCAAAGCCTCTTGGTCACCTGGGACTCCTCCTTCCGATTTGCCTTGTCATGAAGACAGTCCTTAAATCGTCCCATTCAACTGTCCCCTCCATTCTGTTTCACTCAGTTCAGCTTCTCATCACCTCTCCCGTCTCCTGGGTGGTCTTCCTGCTTTTTACTGACAGATTCGTCTTCTTAAAGGGTCACGGCTCATACCTGAGGAGCTGAATGAAAAGCCTTCAGTGACTACTCAAGTGTAGCTTCCCCACGCAGACATTCAGGTTACCATCCATGGACCCTTCCAGTCTGTGTTCTAACCACTTATCTTCATGAACACTGTGTTTTATCCAGTCTAGACTTCTTCCTGTACTCTGAACACCTCTGTTTGTTGAAATTCTACTTAGCAACTTCATAGTACAAGGAAGTGCTACTTCCTTCAGAAGCTGTGCCCAATTCCCTTGAGCAGATAAAGATATTCTGGACTTTTTAAATGAAAACATATTCTAGCCTATACTGTGGTCATTTGTGTACTTACCACCCCTATAGCATCCCAGTTCCTCTAGAGTTAAACTCTGTGTTACTATTATCTTTGTTGTTGGTAATTAGGTAGCAGAGGGAAACCAGTGCCTGTGATCTAACTTGAAAGTTAAAATGTGTTCAGTATTATTGTTTGGTGCTGTCAGGATATGTGGTCCATGAACTCAAGATGTTTTCAGTCTAGTAAGGAAAACAAAACTATTATTCACAAATTACCTAGAGAACAATCAGGAGCCCAACTATGAGAGATGAAAGCAGAAAGAGAAGAGGAGGGAAAGAATGGATGGAGAAGGATTTAGAGAAAAGACAAGACTAGAGTTTGATACTGAAAAGTAAAGAAAATTGCTTTAAGTGAAAGGGGGTGTTCTGAGTAGGGAAAAGCATGAGTGAAGGTTCTGCGGTGGGGGTGGACACAGCAGGTCTGGGAAGAAGGGCATCACTTTAGGATGAACACCAATTGGGAAGGTAAAATACTAGAAAAGTTCAGGGTGTCTCAAAGTAAAACAATTCCCTCAAATTTACAGTGTCATTTCTTTTTTAAAAAAAGTTTTATTTTTAAAACCGAGATACAATTGACAATATGGTGTAAGTTTAACGTATACAACGTGTTGACCTGATACATTTGTATTTTACAATATGATTACCTCCATGGTGTTAGCTAATGCATCCATCAAAGCTTCCTGTCATCGGGCTTTTTGTGATAACCAGCACTCTTTCAAGTTAGTCGCAATTAGTGTATTTTTCTTTACTGTATATTCTTATGCTGCTATATAATTTCTAGATTCATCATTGACTGAATTACAGTACACGGCAATACGCTGTTTAACTGCCTCCTTCTTTGCTTTTTAAGTACCTTCATGTTTTAAGGTTTTGATTCCTAACACAGCCTAGGACAGATGGTAAGAAATTATCTCACGGATGACATGTTAGGACTCTAAAAAAATAAAGCCATTTTTGTAGTGGACATTCTAACTACTAAGGAATTTTCTTCATTCTGATTTACTCATGTGAAATTGCAGTAGGATTGCCCCTTCTACTGCTCCAAGACGAGAGATGTTCACAAATGTGTAATGCAAATATGCAGCTCATTTACTTACTCTCCTTGTGATCTAATCCAGATTCAAAAGTGGCCTATGGAGATGGACAAATATTGGTTGTGATGAATTATTACACATATTCCCAATAAGGCAGTAGCAGAAAAAAATAATGAAAATTGACTAATTCATTTTGAAAAGCTACCTTTAAATTCTTTTCGATATGAATGACACATCAGTTTTTTCTCTTAAGACTACAGCGTTGCTATTTTTCTCCACATGTGTACAATTGGCCTTTGACCTTTAACAAATGTCCTCTGGGTAGTTCACTCACCATCTGGGAACAACGTCTCAGCATCATTTCATATGCACACAAAGGGTTGAAAGCTCCGTAAAAATAAATGATCCATGGGACAAGCTACATTAACCGGCAGAATGATAAGCTATTTCAGCCCCCTGTAAATTTTGGTGCCATCCATTCAAAGCTGCACTGGGTCACTTTTGCACTAAATTCATAGGAACAAAATAGTAAATACACATGTTTTATTTGTTAAGCTGCCAGCTATATATCTAATGTAAAAAGTTTGTTAGCCAAGGAAAACCTATTTAAAGAGTGTTTATTTAACAGCGGTGTCTCTTTCCAATAGATGATTTTAAGTGTTACAGATACATTTCCTATTAAACATCATGTATATTTAATACGGCAATGTCTATTGCAGTGCCCTAAAAGCCTTTGTTCTCTTTATAGTTTCCATTACTGGAGAGCCGACATTCAGTTCTCCCACAGTTTTGTAAAGTGCAGGCAACCCACAAGAGCTTCTAGCTAGAGCAGCCCTGTGGGACGACGATAATTGTTATGAAATCATTAATTCTACATCAGCAGTTTCAACTGTCAGGTACATGTAACAATAATTGCAGTTAATGAATGCTGCTCAATTTATTAAGCATGAAATGAAAACCAGTATTCTTTTATATGCAGCACTGAGACACATTCATGTGTATCATTTGTATACTATGTTGAATATTCTTCTGCCCTTTATTGGTCATGGTATATAGCCATGTTTGTTTTTTTTTAACTTCTCTTCATCAAAAGCAACACAGGAAATTTTAACTCTTGCTATAAAGAGCAATTAAAATAATTAGCCAAAAGTAAGAATCCATATCTGTGAGGAACAATCCAGCAGAACCAAGACTTAGTTCCTTCTCTGGATAAACAAGAGTCTTTCCTGTGCCTCCCTTCCCTCCCTCAGTTCTTAGAGGAGCATAAAAAAGTCCAAAAATTCCAATCGTTTGAAATATTAGTGTTGTTTCTTTCTTAAACTTTTGGGCAGTAAAGCTTTTGTGTACATAGATATGGTCTATTTTGATCTTAAAAAGTAAGAACTGATTTCTTATTTTCAGTCACTCAAAGTAAACCGCATAGACGCTTGCAAGAGCAAAGAGAGAAGAATTTCTGAAAACAGAAGATGAAAAGGTGTCACTTTTAGGATCCCAGAGGCACCTGCTTCCAATAAGAATGCTCTGACTATTCCGTTGTCCGATGTGAACAATTACAATTAGCTTGTACCGTGGAATCATCAGGTCCTTGACCTGGGTTTTAATAACCTAGAAATTGAAAGAAGAACAGCAAAAAAAAGTCCTTACTTAGTCACTCTGAAACCTAGGAGTCTTTATCTTTGTCATAAATATGGTGGATTTAAGAAAATCACATGATGTGTTGTAGATATTTTTAGGAACTGTTGTAGAAACTTCACTATGATTTCCTTTAAGCACCGTTCTCCTGAGATAAGACATTTAGAGACAAAATTAGAGCACCAGCAATAAATCTACATTTTTTAAGATACATGAAAAAACTGTAATCCAGAGAACAGGATTTAAAGGTTTTATTACATTCTTTGAAAATCTATGTTAAGACTGCTTCCCTTCAAAGAATGTTGGCGTGAGAGTTATACCACCTTGTTTACGCCTAATTAAGGGAGCACACGTCTGGAGTCTCCTGTAATAGGACTAACCATGAATGTTTATTAAAGAGCTTGTTATAAAGAGGAAAGTAAAGAAAACCCAATGGAGTGCCAGCACTTTAGTTGATAAAAATAGAAATGTATTTAAAGACCACATTATCTGTATTCGATGGCACTCAAGGAAACTAGCTTGAACAAGAGAAAATGATCACTAAAATATATCTTTGGCAATAAATTATTTTTTCTTCCTAAGATTTTATTTATTTATTTGACAGACAGAGATCACAGTGCCCCAGCAATACATTTTTTAATAAATGGGCATTTGTAAACATTTTTTAAACAAAATACATGCAAAATGATACACATAATAGTTGTCTTAGGCAAAGGATTTTACACACACACATGCACAGAATATGACCCCGTAAATATTTTCATAAAATATAAATAAGCATTTTTACTGCTACTGCAAATTAATTGCCTTCATCAAACAGTAAGCGGTTGTCTTCTTAACAATATTCTAATGAACCCCGGGAAAATCACATATATACCTCAGAAATTGTTTTAGCCATCTGTCTACAGAGCTCTGGTTCATATTGCTCTTCTTGCAGATAGTTAGTTAACACATCTTTCAGGATTTGATTGACAATGACCACAGGAAAATGTTGGGTGGGACCTGAAAATACAGATAAAATTTCTAAGTGATTTCAAATGTTCTCCGCCTACCCATCGTCTAATCAAAAGAGTACTGAATCATGGAGAGACATTTTATCTTCTGGGTGGCCTCTATTTAAGGAAAAAATGGTCTTAATTAGGCTTCCAGACAGGTTCTCTGGCAAAGGACCAGAAGAAAACACACTCTGCCATTTATTAGACTACCTAAAGAGTGTGGTTAATACCATTGAGATTTGATATTGAAAGTATCCTCTTTCCCAGTTCCCACTATTAATGACTTACTTTAAAGTCTCAACATCTTTCTAACTGACCCCCAGTTCTTATATCCCCAGCTTTTTGTCTCCAATCTATGTATACCACACTGCAACTGGAGGGGTCGCTCTAAAACCCAGATCTGGCTATGACAGTTCCTGCAGCAAAGGCCCAGCGCCTCTAACCCCTTTGCCCCCTACCAGAGCCCTCTCTGTGGCTGCTGCTCCAGTCTCTTGAACGTCATCTGTCTTTCAAGGGACGCTTGCGTACATTTGTTCTTGCTCCCATTTTTAAGGGGGATGGCCTTCTCTATCTTGTTCACCTGAAAAATATCCACTCACGTTTCAAGGCCAGCTGAAATGTCTTCTTCTCCAAGCAGCCTTCCTCTTCTCCTCAGGTAAAAAAAAAAATCATCCCTTCTTTTCAGTACTCCCAATTCTCTGCGTCCCCACTGCTCCAAATCCACCTGACAATAGCTAAAGCATTTCTGCCTTTCTCCCCAGTGAAATGGTAAGCTAGATGAGATTTTATCCTCCTCAGAGTCCAATACAATGCAAAAGGCAGAAGAAATGTTTAATGTGTGATTTCTGAATTTAAATAGAAGTAAACATTTTATAGGTAATAATCATAGTACAGATAATAACTACTTTCACTGAGCATTTTTTACATATCATGTACTGTGATAAGTATATATTTATTACCTTACATAAACTTGCAATAAATCATTGGGGTGAATTTTATTGTTATCTCCATTTCACACACGGGAAAACAGAGGTTTAAATGCATTCAGTAACTTGCCCAGAAACACACAGTGCAGAGCTGGGAGGTACTTCCTGTTTATTTTATTTTATTTTATTTTATTTTATTTATTTGACAGACAGAGATCACAAGTAGGCAGAGAGGCAGGCAGAGAGAGAGGAAGGGAAGCAGGCTCCCCACTGAGCAGAGAGCCCGATGTGGGGCTCGATCCCAGGACCCTGGGATCATGACCTGAGCTGAAGGCAGAGGCTTAACCCACTGAGCCACCCAGGCGCCCCAGGTACTTCCTGTTTTATCTGACTAGAGCTTATATTCTTAACCACATTTAGTCCATGTTCACAGCAGAGGCTTCAGATGGATCTTCTTTATTCTGCATCCCAGGAATCTTCCCTGTCCCTCCTGGGAGTATTAACCTCATCAACTCTCTGCCATTGCATGACATGCACATGTGCCCGGAGCCTGGCATAGAGTGGCTCCATCATTAGTTGCTGAATTGATACAGATGAAGGAATGAGATCCAGAATTATATTCAATTCTATTTTACTAGTCATTAGTATCGTTTCATTGTTTATTTTCAATGACTGTATCAGGGTCTCAAGACATATATGGCACACTAAAAGTACGACAATTCCTGGAGGATTTACTAAAGAGACTCCTTAGGAAGTTCCAAGCAGGAAACAGGACCAAAGGATAGTGCAGTGTCCCTTGGCTAGTGACACTGAGGGTGTCACCCCATCCTAACCCAGGCTTGAGGGGTCTGAGAAAGGAACTCTTACTAGATCCATTAGAGGCACATGGAGAGCACTCCCTTGAGGGCAGCTATGCCCTTCCACTGATGACGCAAAGAGCGTGAGATGAACCCACTGTCAGGGCTTGGGGGAAATAAAGGCCCCAGCTCACACTCCTCCCCAACTCTGACTTCCCACTGAAGTTTTCCACTGGCCAGACTTAACTGGAAGGTTACAGGCTGGGGCTGTACTTGAGTTAGGTCAGCCTCCTGGGGCTCAATACATAGTATTTGTATTTTGATGATTATATAGGAATTGTTCAGTTAAATCAGCCTGGGGGAATGCATCTGGATTGGTTAAAGGGAAAGACACCTGATACAATGAGTATGAGGATTAACTCCAATATTTAGTTAGTAGGAATCTGTGTTCTATAGGACAGACAAGCAGTTATAAACATGGTAGGCTTGTAGGTTTACAACTCTAGGTTGGTCCTGACTGCTCCCATCTCATGGGGTCAGAGATAGGGCACCAGCCCGTGTGGGTAAGTTCCTAGGCACCTACAAGCCTCTGTGGATCTTTTACATTTCCATTTGCATTCTTGAGCGAAACAAGGCTAAATTTGAGAGTGGTTTCCCTTTCTATTCAAGGAGTTTTTAAAATTAACATATAATGTATTTGTTTCAGGGGAACAGGTCTGTGAATCATCAGTCTTACACAATTCACAGCACTCCCCATAACACGTACCCTCCCCAGTGTCCATCACGCAGTCACTCCATCCCTCTGACCCGCCTCCCCTCCAGCAACCCTCAGTTTGTTTCTGAGATTGAGTCTTTCATAGTTTCTCTCCCTCTCTGGTTTCATCTTGTTTCATTTTTCCCTCCCTTCCCCTATGCAAGAAATTTATAGATGATTTACTGGCTTGGACTAAATTAAATAGGTTATATATATTCTAACTATACCTTTCTGTTGTTCACTCCCTCCTACCAAGCATATTGCATATACCTTGACCTACACCACTCACATGGAACTTAATTTGGCCACATATTAGAGTAACTTGTATGCATCGTTTCCTTCAGCAAACAATAAATTCCCTCAATGCAGATATTTGGGGACAGCCTCTTGCCTCCTAGGAAGATGAGAGTTTTTTTTAACTCTAAGCAGATAGTTCTTTAGGATCTGCTATCACCTCCTTGAGCCTAAGTCCAGATTATGGCAGATGGCCCAAGCCAGGCCAATTAGAATCCTTTCTCAGAATTTTGATTTTAAAGTGGAACTGGGGGTGGGGGGAAGCCAATCTCTTTTTGGTGATAAAAGTTACCACATGTGGTCCTGAGGAACTGTAGAAGGACATGACTCTCACCATGGAGAGGAAGGCAGGCCACGGTGAGGAAAGGAGTCCCAGACCCAGCTTTGTGCTGGAAAGATAGAATCCTGGTTGCCCCTCAGTCCCTGTTTCCAGTAGCTCCTACTGTCTAGCTGTACGAATGTCCTTTCTGCCCTGGGCTTTGTGTGGATTTTTTTTTTTTTAATCTCATTAACCAGATCCTATTTTGAAATATCATCATGGACTTTTCTTTTCTTGTTTGTTTTGTGACCTCTCCCCTATGCAGCCAGAATTATCCCTTGCTTTGCTCAGGCTGGGATGCTGAGATGCAAAGACAAAGAAAGCATGGATGTTCAGCTTTGGCCTCCCAAATGATCTCCCTAATCTACTTTCAGATTCAACTAATGGGAATGGCAAAAGTTTTTTCTTTTCCTTTTCTTTCTTTTTTTGAATGGATTTTTTTTTCTTTAAGGGAAAAATATTTTTAGAAATCGAAAAGCAAAGATCTGAAGAAGGTTGGAATGAAAAAAAAAAGGAAAGAAAAACAAAAGAAAAGAAAAAAGAAAAGAAAAGAAACACTTGTTACAAAAATATATTTAAGGCAGAATAGATAAAAATTTGGTTATTTAATATGTCTGTGTGTCAGCTTCCCCAAATTGGGGTAATAAGAATTCTCATGTATTGTTTTTTGTTAGGATTAAATGAGGTAAAATATTTAAAGTTTTTAGAATAGTGCTTGCCATGCACAACCCCCCCCCAATTATTATTATTAGTGTGGTTGTTATCCTTGCTATGTCATCTTGAGGGAGGAGATAGGGATCCTTGTTGCAGAGAAGGCAGCAAGATCCGGCGAGGGTGTAAGTAGGGAGGCAGTGAGACCTCCACAGTCAGGAAGGACCCTAGCGGGTGGAGGGAAGTCAGGGGAGAGAGCCTGACAGTTTCTGTCCATGAGAGCACCTGATGATAGGGCCTGATCACCCCATGGAAGCTGAGCTCAAATGATCTCTCTCTCTCTCTCTCTCTCTCTCCATCTTCAGGTTCTACTTTTTGTTATATTTTCTACATTTTCAGGCAGGCTGTCTCAATGTGGCAACAAAAATATAGCCACCACTGACCTCCTGCTTACAGTCAGTGTTTTAAAAGAATCAGATACTTCTAATTAATTAATGAGAAAATTTAAATGGTGTGTTTTATTACAAGAAATATGCTTTGATTTTTCCATTCCCTTTTTCCTTTCGTTAATTATACTTATGCTTTCATCTCATTCTGGCTATAATTACTCAGATAAAGGGAGGACAAATATACTAAGCATTTAAAATGTGTTTAGATGATGCATATATTATTGGATAGACTGTGAAAAATTAAACACAATAATGCTGATTGACAGTTTCCCCCCCACATAATACTCTTTTGGGAAGTATTGTGTTGTGTAGATATGAGAGAAAATCGTTACCAAAGGTCCACAGAGTACCTCTCAGATGCAAAATAAACTCAGAAACAAGTAGCATTGGAAATACATTTTTGTCTGAGTAGTAACAAGATGGCTAGTTGAATGCTTAAAAAATGAATTGTTAAGCATAAAAGACTTTGCTTCTAAAGGAATAATTCACATGACTTTTTGTCATGTGAAAGAAAATATGGGAAATAACTTTATACTAAGCTATTTCTAACATTACTTTTCTAACTTGGTTCAACACTCAGTACTTCTAAAATTGATAAGATGATTTAGTTTGTTTATTAAAGGAAATAAGTTATGAAAATATATCCTTATGAAGAAGAAACACAGGACTTCATAGTTCAACTCTTTTTTTCTTGTCAAAATCTAATTCAAACCATTTCAGTGTGCAGAGTCCAATGTCATAGGCATCGAATGGTTAAGATCTTTTAGTTACAAGTGGAGGAATACCTGACCCAAACCTAGCTTGCCTAATGAAAAGTCTAAGAACAGATAGCTGAATTTAGGACTCAAATAATGACGTTAGGATTTGGTTCTCTCCCGGTCTCAGGCTTCATGTGTTGGGGCAAGATGGCAAAAGCTCACATAGCTGTACTTCTTTCAAGTTTCAGAACCTAATCAGTTTCTTTAACAGCCCCAACAACATTGTCTATGTTGAATCTCAAAGGTTTTGATTGGCTTGACCTATCAAAGGGTCATATACTATCCCAGAATTAGTCACTGTTGTATCTTTGAAGCTAGTGTCGGCTTTAGCAGAATGTTATGGACCAAAAGTGGTACTGATGGCAGCAGTGGGCTTCCCCAAAGGAAACTGGATAAGGTTACCAGAAGGATTGGAAAATTACACTGGATGGCAGGAATATTAGTTGTCTACACCAGGCACCATGAGAATACCAGGAGACTGACTAATTATGGAGCCTTGTAATCCATATAGTCTTGGGGATTACTATAGAGAACAGCTACAAGGCCTAATGGGATGCACTGCTGGTCTATAATTTTCTTGAAGTTAACTGGCTACAGATGGAACCACTCTGGCCCACAGAGTCCTTCCTTTGGTCATTGGCAAGTCTCTGTGGAATTTCTATATAGCAGTAATTATATACAGTGGGCAGATAATAGTGGGCAGGTACACATCTAGAGAAAACAAGTTGGTCTATGAGAAAACATGATGGGAAAATGTATTCACTGTGGACTCCATCTGGGAGTATAGGGGCAGGTGCAAAGATCTTTGTTTTCAAAGACCCAAAACCTCAGTGGAAAGGGATAAACACCTCTGTCAACGAGGGACCAGAAATCATTTGCTTTGGCTTTGAAGTCTTTCCCCCTCTCCCCCCACCTATCAACAACATTGGTTGGATTTGCTGGATAAAACTTCAATGCATATCTCTTTCCTTTAACTTGAGCATATATAAAATAACTGTATAAGGATAATCCAGAAATACCCAGGAATGAAATTCTTGGTCCAGTACTACACAATACACATCAGTGCTGCCCAGTGAATTGCTTGGGATTTAGGAAACACTGATAAAGAAAACTAAGCAATGGGTGTTAGCCCCATCTTTCAGAGGAAGAAATTAAAACAGCATCAAATCACTTAATTGAAATCCCTTATATGGTGCTAGTATTGAAGATAAGACCATGTTATCAGATACTATTTTAAGTAAATAATGAGATTAGAAGTTTAAAATAAGGGGGAACCTGGGTGGCTCAGTTGGCTGAGCGGCCAACTGATGATTTCACTCAGGTCATGGTCTTGGGGTCATGGGATGGAACCCCGTGATGAGCTCTGTGTGTTCAGCACAGAGTACACTTGAGATTCTTGCTCCCTCTTCCTCTGCCCCTACCCCCCAAAATAAATAAATAAATAAATAAATAAAATCTTTAAAAACAAAAGAAGTTTAAAATAGGAATGAATGATAAAATAACAGACCCAACTGATAGGTGTTTTCCATCTGAACTGTAAGGCGAGAGGCATCGTCACCCTGGCTAGGTTCATTCGTATAACACACAGTACTCCTGGAGCTAAAAGCAAGGGAGAAGACAGATTTCAATAGTTATAATAAGGGTAAAGTTTCTCTAAGCATATTTCAAGCAAGTCTCCGTATCAAATATCCCAATGTCTACAGTCTAAAACATTTTAGAGAGGGAACGAGACCTAGAGAAGTTACTTGGAGCAGGTCTCCATATAGTGGTTGAAGCCCAGTGCAGCCCAGTGAAGCCCAAGGCATCTGACTATTCAGAAATTGTTCATGAGTTGGTCTGTCTGTGTGGTACATGTTTCAAAAGCCATTGCCAGGGACGCCTGGGTGGCTCAGTTGGTTAAGCGGCTGCCTTCGGCTCAGGTCATGATCCCAGTGTCCTGGGATCGAGTCCCACATCGGGCTCCTTGCTCGGCGGGGAGCCTGCTTCTCCCTCTGCCTCTGCCTGCCACTTTGTCTGCTTGTGCTCACTCTCTCTCTCTCTCCCTCTCTCTCTCTCTCTCTGACAAATAAATAAATTTTAAAAAATATTAAAAAAAAAAGCCATTGCCAAAGGCATCTCCACCACAATGCAAAGGCTTTCTCCTCAAAGTGGACAAAACTAACAAAAAGGACTGGAGAATACAGGAGGAAGCTTAAAATTCTGGGAAACAACTATATATGCTATTAAACTTCATAAAAGTTCACAAGTTCACTCTTAAACATAACCTACACAAAATCCCGTTAGTAGAAAAAAGAAAAACAAGAAACTCACCAACACGGTGAGAGAAACCACAATTCACCCAAACTATTGCAAACCATAAGCATTTTAAACATTTCAACATTAAGAAAGGGTTTTGGCTTGGTTACTAAGGCAAAGAAGCTTATCTGGGTGCTGAACAGGAGACCCAAGCAAAGAGGAGCCCCTAATGTCCCTCCAGCACCACTTAATTCTCCTTAGGTCAGAGGAAACTCAACTGTCACTAATGGCAGTCTTAGCTCTACCCCCAATTCTCTCCACCTGTGAAAATGGAAGTTAAGACAGATGTCATTTCAAAGGAGATATTACAATAGTGTGTATGTGTGTGTGGTTATGTGCGTGTGTTCAGAATGACCACTTTTCTAAGCAGGCTATGTTTTCTGCCTTAATTAAATGACAGATATTTGTTCTTAATCTTTTGGGATTTTTTTTTCCTCTGCAAGGAGATTAAAATACTTAGTTTTCAGCTGTTTGGAATGAGTAAACTTTTTGCAAGTGATATTTTAAGAAAATCACAGATAATCTGTTTAAAATTTCAATACAATTTGTGTAATAAATGAAGGTTTACCCACCCAACCCAAGAAATCGATGCAAGTAATTATGGCTGCATTTTCACGATGGATTTCTGGATTAGTGATTTAGTCCTCATTCTTGTAACACCTGCTTTCCACAGTTTTCTGGTGCCCTTTGAAGTAGCAAGCAACCTGTTTGGCCACATGGGCTGCAGGTGTTGTGGGCAGTACCCACAGAAGATGATCGCTTCTGTTCAGAAAATACCATGTTGCAAAAGTCCCCTGATGTGAAGATAAACCAGCCCCTCCTGATATTATATGTGCTACTTTTCACTTTGCAAAAACATTTTTCAGCAAGAATCTCATTTTACCTTCACAAGATTCTCTTAAGTTAGTAAACAAGTTATTCTACCCATTTCAGAGATAAAAGGAATGAGGCAAAGGGCTTAATGCCATACGTGTAGGAAAGACAGACTCGGATTTCAAACATCCTATTTACCTCCCCTTAACAAAGTCTCACACATGATCATTTCAGACAGAATGAAAATAGGGACAACAACCACCTGAAATCATTAATGACTGCATTTGAAACTTACTTGCACAAATATACAGCAGTTGTTAATAAAAACCCAATTTCTCTTCTCCTGAACACCTTGTTAAAAATTCAAAGAAAAAGAAGTAGTATTGGTATAAACTCAAAGTAGCGTAACTTGGAAGTCTCAGACAAAAATCAAACAAGGATTTTTTTTTTTTCACAAACGGTCCTCACTATTACTTTGTTTCACGTTACTGAAAAGTTGATAATCAGTGCAGTAGTGTTTATCAGTATGAAACTGGAAAGTGTCAAAAGGGCAGTTTAAAAAACCCGCTGGCTGACGAGAGGTATGCAAACAGAAGGAGTTGCAGACTGACTTTTCAAAACTTAGGAAGGTGATTCTATTCCGTGCCTTTTCATTTCCACAGTAATCATGTAAACGCTGCATCCTCATTATAAAAAGTTCAAAACATAGAAAAGTATAAAGACTAAAGTAAAATTACACAAAACATTACTAACCCCAGTGGTTACCTAACCACCATTAACCTTACAAAAATCTTTTTAGACATGAAAAGTGTCTAAAAAGTGCATATGGGAGCGTATGATAGATGCTTGGCTTTTTTCCCCCCTTCACTTGAAAATGTATCATGGATAACTTCTGTGTTGATAGTAATCTACATCAATATTTTAAACATCAAGACAGTATTTAATATATGAATATACTACATTTTATTTACCCTCTTGTTATTCCGGAAATCTAGGCTGTTTCCAAAACACCACTGTTGTGAAGAAAGCTGTGGTAAACGTCATGGTGGGGACTGCCTGCCATTTGCTCTCCATTGGTCTCTCCTTCTTCCTTGGTAGCAGAACTCTAGGTGAGTGGAGATATTTCTCTCTACACTAAAGACAAATTCTTGGATTTCTTTGGTGTTATTGTGGCCCCGTGGCTTGTAAGCCAATGAGATGTAAGAGGAAATTTTTGTTAAAATCCTGAGAGAGTTTCCGCAAAAGAATGAATTCAATCAAGAGAAGCCCGTTTATATCCTCGATGACTGGAATGTGGGGATGACGGCAAGAGTTTAGCAGCCATCTTGGGTTTTGAGATGACCTTATAAATTATACATCGGGAAAAGAGAAGAAGGCTAGGTCCCTGAATTGCTTCCCTCCAGACTTTTTACATAAGAGAAAAATACAGTTCTATTTTGTTTAAGTCACTAATTTTTAAAAAAGATTTTATTTGACAGAGAGAGAGATCACAAACAGGCAGAGAGGCAGGCAGAACGAGAGGGGGGAAGCAGGCTCCCTGCTGAGCAGAGGCTCAACTCACTGAGCCACCCAGGCACCCCTAAGTCACTAATTAAAAAAAAATTATTATAAGAAGCATTATATAATACTGATACAAATTCTAACTAATACAGAATTTGCTACTTGGAAGTGGGATGTTGCAAGTACTGGAGGACAAAACTTGGACTTAGTTTTGGGAAGGAGATAAGGCTTCAGAGAATGGCGTTTTAGCTATTTTGCTGTAACCTGGCATCCTTTCTCATGCAGAAAGGCAAGCATTTGGTTCATCTATTGCTTTTTGTACCATGTATCCACTAAAACTATACCTTCCTGGCAAATTACAGAAAATTTTTACTTGTTACCTTAAAAAAACTCCGTTTATGATATTTTTTGACACTGAGATCTGCTTAAAATGAGATGGGCTGGAAAAAGGAAGAGTGAAGAGAAAACAATGAGCTGAACAGAAAAAATAAAATATTTATTCTTTGAAAAAGAAACAGAATGAATAGATAAAATATTAAAAGTGCTTGCAATCTGGGTAGCTAATCTGAAACCAGAATATGGGCTTGATAAATTTTGAGAAAAAAAAAAAGATTCTGTATTTGAAAATGGGGAATGACCGACAACAGTTTAGAATACTGACTTGGAAAATAAGCAGTATATATTTTCTATTTGATAAACAACTTTACTCAAGCCCTTTGAAATTTTTACAAATAAAAATGTGAGATGCTCAAAAAGCAACTTTATAATTTTAATTACCAGTGCTGTATACACAGCAGAAAACATTTATTGGGTATATGTCCAACATTACAAGTGGCTACATTTCAGTTGTCTATGACCAGACTTCCCGTAGTTTATAATAATAATCCTTCTAGATAGATACATGGTCTCATTGCAAAGGGAATATGCTGTAGTTGATCTTATTTTTGAAATGTGAAAAATGCTCTTGCTGTCTGTGTTTCATCAACTTACTGGCATTTAGGGAGGAACAAGATTCAATCGACAAAACGTGTCCAAGAGAATTGTCAAGTTTTAGGAAGGAAGGTAGATGGAAAGTAAACACAGGGAAAGTGAAAATCTGGCAGAAACTACGGGTGAAAACAAGGAACAAATCAACCAATGTTATTCTAGGGAGAAGAGTAACAATTTGTAACCCAGTGCAAGTTTCAGTAATACTTGGAATCAAATCTTCTACTGCTAAGGACAGACGTGGCCATTAACCTGGATGCAGAACTAGCTGCATGAAGTTGGTCCACAGTAACAAAAGGAACCCTTCGTTATTGTATCTGATTGACACTGGAAACATCCATGCCAGCCCAACAGCCTGTGTTCTGATTATGCAGGAAAGAGGCAAAAAGAAAATTAGCTAAGCAGTTGGAATATGTTTACTCTGAAGAAATTCAGTTCTCCTGAAACAGCTTACAAAGGTATTTGCTGGTCATTCCTTGAATTACACCAAATAAATATAAGGCTTGTCTTATTATCATGACTGTTAGACACAGAAGTAATTTCAATGAACTCTCACCAGCCTCAATAATATCTAATTATTATTGAGAATTCATGTCCAGACATTTTCACTTCCATTATTACTGAGATGTTTGGAAGCTGCAGTAAGAGATAATATTTGAATGTATAACTGGCCTTGGAACCATTAATTTAGTAGATTAAGAAAGTCAGAATATCATCTCTTGCTTCCATTCGTAACCAGAAAATGCCTGGAACTATATCATATTTTGAATGGTATGATTTAAGCAGTTTTCCCGCCTAAATCTGTTACTGAAGTTATGTGCTGCCTCCCAGTGGAGATATTTCAGAGTGCACAGAGTAAAAAAAAGGCTTCAGGACGTACACACGTCGACTTTGGTTCTTCTGTTTTCTCTCATTCTTTCGACAAATATTTATGGCTCATAAGGGGCAGACTGGTAATACAAAGAAAAGTTATTCCCGGTGCTCAAGAAACAAGATATTGCAAAGAACATGAAATATGCATAAAGGCTCACTTAGTTGACAACTTTCTGCCTCAAAACATCCACATTTTATGAATGTTTTGTGTAGAGCAAAAACATACCAGCTCTTCCCCTGTCACTAGAAGATGGAAGTTATCTAGCAAGGTAATTTAGTTTTGTGGCCATTTAGTTTATAGCTAGTTTGCTGGATCTTTATGTAGCTTTGAGATATTTTATTCTCATTACTGGCCCCATCATGCCAGTAAGAGAAAGGTTATAATAGAAAGAAAGGCCAAGATGCATTCTCATAAATGAGAGAGGAGAGAAAACGACAACGAATGTGTTCTTGTAGGATATATTTCTCAAGAGTAGGAATGCTTCTGAAGGACAAAAGAGTAAACCACACAACCTACAGAAAATCTAGTTCTGATGTGACTGAAGATTATCCTGGAAAGGTGACTGACAAGATAGAATAATTTAGAGTGTGTGGATAGAAAATCAGAGCGTCTGAAGCCCACTGAACTAACGTTCACTCAAGAGAAGGTGAGGTTAAAGCCAAAGGCAGCTGATGAAAATTCTGTTGCAGCTCCTGGATGAATGGATAGATTCAAAGTTGCATTACCCTTGGCAATCATCTTTCAGCTGAGGCTGAGAATATGGGTCCCACGGCTACCACTGCAAAACTACCACCGCAAAACTACGGAGAACATGAAGGAGTGTGGTCTATCTCAACAGATTTTCAGCACAAATGAAAGTGTTCTGTCTTTAATGATTATATTTATTTATTAGACAGGAAGAGAGAGAGCACAAGCAGGGGGAGCAGCAGGCAGAGATGGAGGAAGAAGCAGGCTCCCTGCTAAGCAGGGAGTGCAATGTGGGGCTTTATGTGGGGCTGGATCCCAGGACCCCAGGGATCATGACCAGAGCAGAAGGTAGATGCTCAACTGACTGAGCCACCCAGGTGCCCCTCTTTTTTTTTTTAATAGATGCACAATGGAGTGAGTTAGCAAGAAGGTAAAAGTATACCGTGTTTTAAAAATTCGAGAATTTAACAATTCCATTGCTGTAAATGCATCTTATGTTTTCAAGATAAAAGTCCTTAGTCACCTGGACTTAACAGCTATGTGGACCTGGGAACATAACCTGTCTGTGAGCAGCACAACTTTGTTCAGGAATTAGTATCCTGCAATAATCAGTCATTCAAAAAATACTTAATGAATTGCTGTTATGTTCCAGGCTCTCTTCTAGGTTCTTGGGATCCCAAAATGAAACAAAGATCTTTGCCCTCACGGAACTTAGTGAGAAGGGACAGATCATAGACAATAAAATACTAACCTAGTAAATTATATACTCTTTTAGAAGGTGGTAAGTGCTACGGGGGAAAGAATTGCTTCATTAAGGGGCCTTGAAAGTAGATGGAGGAGAGGGTGCTGTTTGCAGTTTTCAATAGAAATTGTCAAGATAGGCTTCCATGAACAAAGACTTGAAGGAGGCAAGGAAAGGCACCATGTGGATAGCTGAGGGAAGAGGGTGTCAGGGAGAGGGAAAAGCTTATGCCCAGGGTTTGAGACAGGAGGCTTCTTGGTATTTCTGAAGAAGTGCATAAAGGCCAGAGTAGCAGGAGCAGGGGGAGCGAGCAGGAGGGTGAAGGAGATGAGGTTCCGAAGGTGTTAGGCAGCTAGATCATGTGGAGCTTTGTGTACCACTGTAAAACCCTGGCTTTCACTCTGATCCAGTGGGAGCCTATAGAGAGTTTTGAGCCGAGGAACAGCAAGATCTGCTTTAGAGTTTACAGGGATCGCTCCAACTGCTATTTTGAGAGTAGACTATAGGCTGGCAGGTGTAAAAACAGGGAGACTGGTCAGGAAGCTTTTATAGTAATCCGGGGGAGAGAGGACAGTAACCGCTATGGACTAAATTTTGTCTCCCCAAAATTCATATGTGGAAGACTTATTGCCCTACCATGTGACCATATCAGAGCTACTGCCTTTAAGAAGTTAACTAAGGTTGGGACGCCTGGGTGGCTCAGTTGGTTAAGCGGCTGCCTTCGGCTCAGGTCATGATCCCAGCGTCCTGGGATCGAGTCCCACATCGGGCTCCTTGCTTGGCAGGGAGCCTGCTTCTCCCTCTGTGTATACCTGTGCTTGCCCTCTCTCTCTCTCTCTCTCTCTCTCTCTCTGACAAATAAATAAATAAAATCTTAAAAAAAAAAAAAAAAGAAGTTAACTAAGGTTAAGTGAAGTCATAGGGGTGAAGCCCTGAGCCAAAAATATTGGAGGCCTTCTATTAGAGGAAGAGACACCAGGGTTCTCTGTCCATCATGTGAAAACTCAGTAAAGAGGTACCCCTCTACAAGCTGGGAAGAGGGCGGACACGAGAACCTGACCATGTTGGCATCATGATTTCAGACTTCCTGATTTCAGGTTTCACAGCTCCAGGACTGTGAAAAAAAAAATCAATTCCTATTATTTAAGCTGCCCAATCTATGGTATTTTATTATGATAGCCTGAGCCAACTAACACAGTGGCTCAGACCGAGATGGGAGCTGTGCGGGATAGTGGTCAGTAGTTAGATTCTGGATATATTTTCCAAGTTGATTCAATGGAATTTCCCGAGGCCTAGGAAGGGGGCAGTTAGAGAGTTTAGTTGAGAGCATGTTTGAGATGGTTACCATATACTGAAGTGGAAGGTCAATAGGCAGTCAGATCCATGAGCGTGGGTTATGGGAGAGTTATGAAGGTTGGAGATGTAAATTTGGGGGCATAATACTATGTCTCAGTCATGAGCCTGGAGGAGATTCCTGAGGGGATAAGTGCAGGACAAGAGGTGAATAGGACAAAGGACTGCTCTCTGAGACACTCTAGCATTAACTTCTCTGGGGAGAAGACAGGAAGCAGGAAGAAGACGGAGAAGGGGGAACCCATGAGGTAGAAAGTAAATAGGAAAGTGTGTGTCCTGAAGCCAGGTGAAGAACTTGTTTCCAGGGAAGAGTGCTCAGTGGATAGTGCCAAATGCTGACAGGTCAGGTAAGGTGAGGACTGACCGCTGGGTCAGCAACATGAGAGTCATGATCTTGGTCAGAGCAGTACCACAAGTTCAAGGACAGTCTGTTTTGTTCACCATGGTATCTTTAGCACTTAGCACAATGCCATGACCCAGGCAACAAAAATGTTTTTATGAATAAAAGGGATGATACTAAAAAAAAAAAAGTAATGATACTGTTGTCATTATGATTCTCATTTTCTGGATGATGTAGTAAGACTCAAAGAATATTAAATAGTAGCTGGGTAAGTAGACCTGGGATTCAAACACAGGTCTCATTTGACTCCAAAGTTCTTTGTGATAATAATTTGCTCTGTTTTTAGATGTGCCAAGAACCATTCTAGGTGTTTCCATACATTCTTTTAATAAATTCTCACCATACCCCAAAGCAACAATGACTACTTTTAACCCACTCTATAGAAGAAGAAGCTAGGGTAAAGCAGGCTCAATAACTTATGCAAAATCAGTAGCTTAAGTGCTCAAGCTGGAACTTGACTCCTAGCCAGTCTATGCAGAACCGATCTCTGAGCCACTCCATTCGACTCCCTGGCTATACTGTGGCTCTTCCATCCCCTCCTTTAGAAACACTGTACTAGTTAGCCAGAGCTGCCACGAAAAAATACCGTAGATCAGGTGGCCTGAACCCCAGAAATGCATTACCTCAGTTCTGGAGGCTGGACATTTGAGAACAAGGTGTGGGCTCGCTTGGTTGCTTCTGAGGACTGTGGCAAGAGGGGTTGGTTCCCGGTGCAGATGGCTGTCTTCTCTCTTTGTCTTCACATCCTCTCCCTCTATGTGTATTTGTGTCCAAATTTCTTTTTCTTAGAAGGATACCAGTCATGTTGGATTAGAACCTACCCTAATGGGCTCATTTAAACTTAACTACCTCTTTAAAGACACTGTTAGCTCCAACAAGAAGATCTAACAATTTTAAATATCTATGCCCCTAACGTGGGAGCAGCCAACTATATAAACCAATTAATAACAAAATCAAAGAAACACATCAACAACAATACAATAATAGTAGGAGACTTTAACATGCCCCTTACTGAAATGGACAGATCATCCAAGCAAAAGATCAACAAGGAAATAAAGGCCTTAAATGACACACTGGACCAGATGGACATCACAGATATATTGAGAACATTTCATCCCAAAGCAACAGAATACACATTCTTCTCTAGTGCACAGGGAACATTCTCCAGAATAGATCACATCCTTGGTCATAAATCAGGTCTCAACCAGTATCAAAAGATTGGGATCATTCCTTGCATATTTTCAGACCACAATGCTCTGAAGCTAGAACTCAATCACAAGAGGAAATTTGGAAAGAACCCAA
>PISX010023565.1:0-15992 GCA_004024625.1 Mellivora capensis
ATGTCCATCAACAGATGAATGGATAAAGAAGATGTGGTATATATACACAATGGAATACTATGCAGCCATCAAAAGAAATGAAATCTTGCCATTCGCAATGACGTGGATGGAACTAGAGGGTATCATGCTTAGTGAAATAAGTCAATTAGAGAAAGACAACTATCATATGATATCCCTGATATGAGGAAGTGGAGATGCAACATGGGGGACTAAGGAGGTAGAAAAAGAAGAAAAGAAACAAGATGGGATGGGAGGGAGACAAACCATAAGTGACTCTTAATCTCACAAAACAAACTGAGGGTTGCTGGGGGGAGGGGGTTGGGAAAGGGGGATGGGGTAATGGACATTGGGGAGGGTATGTGCTATGGTTATTGCTGTGAAGTGTGTAAACCTGGTGATTCACAGACATGTACCCCTGGGGATAAAAATATGTTTATAAAAAATTAATTAATTAATTAATTAATTAATTAAAAAACTTAGGGATCTACCGAATGCCATGCAGAGTCCTGCCTAAGCAATACCATAGCCCACTCTTCCCAGGCCCTATGCCCTAACCTCAGCTAGGACCTACTGCTAAAACAATCTAATTATTAATTTTTGGTTGAGTCCTTATTTCCCAGCTGCAGCCCTGAGTGTATTTCATACTCTTCAAGTCTTTCCTTTTCTGCCTAACTCTCTCATACGTACCAGCCTTGCCTCATACCTTCCTGAAAAGGGAAACACCATCCTATCAGACTTCCTCCATCTCGTTCCTTCTCATCCCAATCTTTCTACATCTTTACCCTCAGTCTTTGTTGACTCCTGTCCTCTGTTAAAGTTCTATTAGAGACCAGTAGAATAACCAAGAACAGCTCATTTTCCCTACAACAAACTGTTGAACATTATTATTTTCTTTAAGATACCTATAGAATCTTAAAATGATTCCCATGCTAGGCATAATTTGTATACTATACATGCAAAGAAGTAGGAAAACATACTCATATTTTGAGGTAAGAAAAATGAATCAAAACTCAGAATGACAAAAAATGATAAAATTAGTAGACAAGATCATTAAAACCGGTATTATAACTATATTCTAAATCTTCAGAAAACTATAGAAAAACATAATAAATGGGGACATAGAAGATTTAAAGATTTAAATACAATTTCTGAGATGTGAACTACAATGTCTTCAATTAATAATACACTTAATGGGACTAACAGTAAATTAGACATTGCAAAAAGAAAATTGGTGAATTTGAGAAACTAGCAATATAACCTACCCAAGTCAAACACAGAAGAAAACAAAAACCATAACATAGTGCATCAGTAGGCCATAAATCCACTTCGAATAGCCCAATACATGTGTGGTTAAACCCCATAAGGAGACAGGAATGGGGTAGAATGTAAGAAATATCTAAATGGAAAAAGGCTAATTTTTTCCAAATTTAATTTAAAAAATATAAACTCACAGATGTAATAAATTCAATACACTCCAAGCACAATAAAAACTGAAAAAATCACACCAAGACACATGCTTAAAACCAATGACAGAAAATCTCTAAAAACAGAGTAAAAAAGACACATTAAGTTCAGTGAGAAAAGACAAGAAATGCAGAAGACCTTCTATAGAATCAATGCAAGAAAGAAGACTGTTAAGAAACATCTTTAAAGAACAGAAAAGAGGGGAGGGAATGTCAGTGTAAAATCTTACATCCAGGAAAAAATCTTTCAAAAATAAAGGTGAAAAATATTTCAGAAATATAAAAGGAATTCATCACCGGCAAACATATGTAAGAAAAATTAAATGAAATCTTCAGTGAACAGGAAAATTACACCAGATAGAAATCTAGATTTACTCAAAGGAATGAAGAATACCAGAAATGGTAATTCTAGAAAAGATGCAATATTTTATTTATCATTTAAAACTATGTAAAAGATAATAAACTACCTAAAGAAAGATATTAACAGTATGGTGGGGTTTATAATATATTCAGAAGTAAAGGATGACAGTGACACAAAGGCCATCTGGAAAGAAATGAAATAACGTTATCATAGATTCTTAATACTATATATTAAATTATATAATACCACTTAAAATATACACTGTGATAAATTAAAGATGAATACTATAAGCCCTAAAGTGACCCCTAAACTTAAACACAGAGTTATAGTTAACAAAGCAGAAATCAAATTGAATCATAAAATATACCAAAAGTTATGCATAAGAAAGCAAAAAATAAGAATAACAGGAACAAAAAGTAGATGAGGTAAAGCAAAAGCAAATAGAATACAGTAAATTTAAATCTGAAGTTCAAATCTGAAGTCCACCCTTAAGAACAGTGGAGGCTGTGGGTAAAGACATTCCACCTTTAGAATCATGGATCAAATAAAAATACAGCCTAGACTTAGCAGCTAGTTCACAGGGGAGAACCCAGGAGTAAAATAGCTGGAAAAAACTGTCCAGGCTAAGAACAAATATCAGACACTGACCTCATACAATGGATTATTATTCAGCCATCAAAAAGAATGAAATCTTGCCATTTGCCATGATGTGGATGGAGCTAGAATGTATTATGCTAAGTGAAATAAGTCTGTCAGAGAATGACAAATATCATACGATCGTACACATATGCAGAATTTAAGAAAGAAAACAAAAAATCATACGGGAAGAGAAACAGAAAAAGGGGAGAGAGTGAAACAAGCCATAAGAGACTATTGATAGAGAACAAACTGAGGGTTGATGGAGGGAGGTGGGTGGGAGAAGGGCTAGATGGGTGACGGGTAGTAAAGTGGGCACTGGTGCTGAGCCCTGGTGTTGTATGTAAGTGATGAATCACTGAATTCTACTCCAGAAATCAATACTGCACTGTATGGTAACTAAAAAAATGTAAATTAAAAAAAAAAGAAATTATTTCTACTAAGAAGCTGCAATTTCATTGAATTCACTCATAGAGCGTTTTATGCCCCAGGGCATTGTTGAAAACAGTACAGCAATCATCTTGCAATTAGTGAAATTGAACAGCTGGGTATGATGGGGAAAGAGTGGAAAAGAGACCTACCATTGCCACTGTCACCTCAGGATGACTGTGGGCATACTCAAAGCTAGGCTTCTTAAGGCTTATATTAGATATTTCATACTGGGGGGAGGAGAGAGACCTCACTAAATGATCTAGTCAGTCACTGAACAAATAAGCAAAGAATAGGAGGTCCTGGGATGGGGAGTCTGTTCCAAAGTTGATACAATATATTACCTAAAATGTTGAGTTTCCAACAAAAAATTACAAGTCATAACAAGAAACAGAAAAATATGACACACATACCAGAAAAAGTAGGCAACAGAAACTACCTGCAACCAGATGTCAGATTTAACAGAAAAAGATTTCCAAACAGACATTACGACTATGCTCACAGAAAGAGACATCTTTATATAAGAAAGGGATGATGACAATGTTATACCATATAGAGAATACCAATAAAGAGATAGGAATTTTAAAAAATTAATAGAAGTGATGATATCTGAAAGAGAGTAAACTGGAAGCTCCAGGCCTTCATTTCCCCCAAGAAGACACGGAATTAACAACAACAGATAAACCAAAATACCTCCATGAGAACTTCAGGAACTAGTTCAAAACCTACAGTCCCCAAGTGAATGCACAGACAAGAAATGAAAGCTCACAAAAGGGTAAGTTCATAGCATTTTTCTCACCTTTGTCTCTCCCCTTATCTGGCACAGAGCAATTCAAACAGGAGGAAAACTCCCAATTTTCACACCATCACTTAGGATGGAAGAAAAGAGTGGGACTTGTGTCCAGAGTTTTGGTTTGTCGGTGGGCTGCCTGAGGGACTGGTTTCTGTCTCAGCTGATCGGGAACATGAATGAGAATGGCAGCATTGATCTGTCACCATTTTAGAGGTCACTGAAAACAGAGGCAGGTGCCACAGCACATTTAGAGCCACAAGGAATCTGATGTTCCACAGACAAGTGGTAAGGAAGCAAGAGATTATGGGCAGAGGAGTAAAACAGATGCCAAGACCAAAAGCTTCCAAGAAGTAGGGAATGTCTTAGGAAAATTAAGACTGATAAAAACTGTATAGGTTTGGAAGAAAGGCACACACAGAAGCCTAGAGAAGATGCATCCCCAGAAAAAGACTGAAAGTTCCAAAAACCTCTAACTGGGCTATTTGGTGGAGGTCTTCTACATAAACAATGGGAGGAAAGCAGCTTTTCAAATGTCCAACTCTCAACAAAAGATCACAAGGGATATAAAGAAATAGGGAAATATGACCCAATCAAAGGACCAAAATAAATCTTCAGGACCTGACCCTAAAAACAACAGATATCCGTGGATTACCTGGCAAGTAATTTAAAACAATTGCCTTAAAGATGCATGATTAGCTAAAAAAGAAACACAAAGGCAACTAAATGAAATCAAGAAAACAAAGAAAAAATGATAATATCAACAAGAAGACAGAAACTATAAAAACTAAATAAATTCTGAGGCTAAAGGATATAATAACTGAATTGAAAAATTCACTATGCAGGTTGGAAACTTAAAGGGCAGAAGGGAGAATTAGTAAACTTGAAGACAAGTCATTTGAAATTAGCAAGTTAGAGGAACAAAAACAACAAAAGAAAGAAAACAAAGTAAAGAGAGCCTAACGAACTAAAAGATCACCATAAAGCAGACGAACATACACATTATGGAGTCCCAGAAAAACAAGAGAGACAAAAAGGGGCAGAGAGCACATTTTTTAAATAGTGAATGAAAATTTCCCAAGGTTAAGGAAAGAAATGGACATACAAATTCCAGAAGCTCAAAGAACTTAAGGATAAATGCAGAAAAACTCATACTGAGACACATTATGATCAAACTGCTTAAAGTCAAAGCCAAAAAAGAGTCTTAGAAGCAGCAAGAGAAAAGTAACTTGTGATGTTTTAGGAAACACCTGTAAGATTACCAGTGGTTTTCTCAGCAGAAACCTTATATAGGGCTAAGAGGCACTGGTATGATATCTTCTCAGTACTAAAAGAAAGAGCAATCAAAAAAAAATATTATATTCAGCAAAACTATCCTTCAAAATTAAGAATAGATAAGAATTTCCCAGATGAAGAAAAACTGAAGGAGCTCATTGCCACTAGATCTGCTCTATGAGAAATGCTAAAGAAATCTGCTCTATAAGGAAATGCTAAATTGTTACACCTTCAAGGTGTAACAAATGGATGCTACACAGTGACATGAAGCCATGTGAAAATATAACCTTCTCCTGTAAAGGTAAATATATGAATGTGTGGAGACTTATATCATGTAATTTTGGTATTTTTAAATCAACTTTCAATTCTTACACAGTGTTTAAAAGGGAAGGGTATAAAAATAACCACAAAGCTACGTTAATGGATGCTCAATATATCAAGATATAATTTGTGCCATCAGTAACATAAGGTGGGGGCAGAGCTGTAAAGGAATAGAGTCTACATGCAATTGAAGTTAAATTGTTATCAGTTTAAAACAGATAGTTAAAATTTTAAACTGTCTTACATAAGCTCCATGATCTCTCTCATCTCCACATAGAAAATATCTATAGAAAGTACACAGGAGATGAAAAGGGAAGCAAAGCATGTCACTACAAAAAAGAACCAGCAAAACACAAAATAAGAGAATAACAGAGGAAATCAGAGTCAAAAACCTATAAGACATACAGAAAATTATTAAAAGGTAAGAGTAAGTCCTTCCCTGTCAGTAGTTATTTTATATATAACTCTCCAATCAAAAGGTATAGATTGGGAAATTGATTTAAAAATAGGATCCAACTTTATGCAGTCTACAAGAGACTCACTTTTTTTTTAAGATTTTATTCATTTGATAGAGAGAGAGAGATAAGCAGACTCTGCTGAGCAGAGATCCTGACAAGGGGCTTGATTCCAGGACCCTGAGATCATGACCTGAGCTAAAGGTAGATGCCTAACCAGCTAAGCCAGGAGCCCCAAATTAATGTAACTCTTATAATCTCTCTGAATTCAAATTTTTAATCTATAGAATGTGAATAATATCTACTCTTCAGGATTTTTCAGGACTCCATTTTAGAAACCATGTTAGTTATTATAGATTAATTTTATTTATTGATTTCTTATTTATTATTAATAAGGACACAATTACACAGAAAGATTATGCCCTGGCAGCACTACACCCAATAAGGTTATCTTTTTCCAAAAAGAGCTCAACAACAACAACAACAAATGTCAAACAAGAGTCCTATATCCAGCAAAGCAGTATTTCAAAAACAAAGGTGATATACTTTGCCAGATAAGCAAAAACTGAGATAATTGATTGCCAGTTAACAGGATGAAATCAAGGAACCCCCATGTAGTAATTCAAATCCGCATTTTTAAAAAGCCACTTGAAAAAAATGAAGATAATTACATAATTATTAGACAATAAAAATGAACTTTTTCTTGTCTTCTCTTAACTGATTTTTAAAACAATATATTTTAAAGATTTATGTATTTATTGTTAGAAAAAGAGAAGGAGAGAGAAAACAAGTGGAGAGGGGCTGAAGGGAGAGAATCTTTCAAAAAGATTCCTTACACAGTGCAAAGCCCAACATGGTCTAGATCCCATGACCCATGAGGTCATGACCTGAGCTAAAACCAAAAGTCCAATGCTTAAACAACTGAGCCACCCAGGCTCCTGATTTTTAAAACAATTGTATAAAATAACACACATTATATGTCACATATGACATTATAGACATAACATGCATATAATGTGTTCTGTTGGGCCTATAATATGTACAAATGTAATATATGAGTATGATATTTGCTAATAGCAGCAAGGAGAAAAGCTGTTATAGGCTAAGGAAATGATTACAGATGGCAAAGTAATAATTAAAACAACATATTTTTGGGTTTATAACACAAAGATATGTAAGATGAATAACAATGACCACAAAAGGGGAGAGAAGTTTTAGAGCTATACTCTATTATAGAGTAACATTTCTATATTTTACTAGAATTAAGCTCCTATAAATATGAAATTAATACTAATGAGTTAAATGTATATAGTAAATCTAGAGCAACCATTAAAAATTTTTCAAAAACATAATGAAAAACATCATCAATGAAATTAAAATGCTATATTAAAAATATTCACTCAGGGTGCCTAGGTGACTCAGTGGGTTAAAGCCTCTGCCTTCGGCTCAGGTCATGATCCCAGGGTCCTGGGATCGAGCCCCACATCAGGCTCTCTACTCAGCAAGGAGCCTGCTTGCTCCTCTCTCAGCCTGCCTCTCTGCCTACTTGTGATCTCCGTCTGTCAAATAAATAAATAAAATCTTTAAAAAAATTTTTAATATTCACTCAATGTTAACAAAAAAAGTAAAGGAATGAAGGAACACAAAAAGACACCACATATATATATAATAAGATGGTAGAAATAAATGCAGTAATATCAAAGATAACATTAAATGTGAGTAAAACAGGGACACCTGTATGGTTCATTTGGTTAAGCACCTGCCTTTGGCTCAGGTCATGATCCTGGGATCCTGGGATGAAGCCCCGCATCCAGCTCCCTGCTCAGCAGGGAGTCTGCTTCTCTCTCTCCCTCTGCCTCTCCCTGCTGCTCATGCCCTCTCTCTTGCTTGCTCTATCTCTCAGGTAAATGAGTAAAATATCTTAAAAAAATTTTTTAAATGTGAGTGAAGTAAACTATCAAAAAAGAGATGCTAGATTGGATAGGAAAACATAATCCAACTATATGTTGCCTACAGAAGACACCCTTTAATTTCAAAGACACAAATAGGTTGAAAGTGAAAGGATGGGAAAAGACAGATTACACAAATAGCAACCACAGAAAAGTTTGAGTGGTTATACTGAAATCAGGCAAAATAGACTTTAAAACAAAAAGTGGTACTAGAGACAAGAAGAACCTTTTATAATGACAAAAAGAATCCATTAGTAAAATACAATGATTATAAATTAATATGAACCAGTAAGAGCACCAAAGTAATGAAGCAAAACTGACCCAAATGAAAAGAGAAATAAACAAGCCAACAAGCCAACAATCATAGAGACTTCAATACTCCACTTTCAATAATGGATAGAATGACAGAAGATTAACAAAGAAATGGGGAACTTGAACATTATAAACCAAATGTACCTAAAACATACCATAAAACACTCCTCTCAATAATAACAGAATATACATTCATCTCAAGGACACCTGGAACATTCTAGAGGATAGACAATATACTAGGTTGTGAAACAACTAAACAAATTTTAAATAATAGAAAGTATGTTATCTGACCAAAATGGAATGAAACTAGAAATCAGTAACAGGAAAAAATGTGGAAATGTAAAAACACATGCTAAAACAACCCACAAGTTAAAGAAGAAGTCAAAGGAAATTATAAATACTTTGAGATGAATACTAACGAATACACAATGTATCAAAACATGAGATGCAACTGAAGAAAGGCCTGGAGTGAAATTAATATCTATAAATACCTATATTAAGAAAGAAGAAAGATCACAAATCAATAACCTAACATTCTACCTTAAGATACTGAAAAAAGATCACAGTAAAGTAAGCAGAAGAAAGGAAATCGTAAGGATTACAGCAGAAATTAATGAAATCAAGACTAAAAACAACAGGTAAATCAATGAATCCAAAAGCCAATTATTTGAAAAAGTCAGCAAAGTTGATAAATATTTATCTAGTTTCGTCAAGAAAAAATGAAAGGAGTCAAATTATAGAACCTAAAATGAAAGAAGGGACATTACTACTGACCTTACAAAAAAAAAAAAAAAAAAAAAGGATTATGAAAGAACACTATAAACAACCACATACCAATAAACTGGATAATCCATATGAAGTAGACAAGTTTCTAGAAAGATACAACTATCAAAACGTACTCAAGAAGAAATAGACTGGATTTGGAGGGGAAGAAGGCAGTGGATTAGGAAAAGCCTAGGCTCATCTCATCCCACAAATACAATCGATAACTATCAAATCATCTTAAATACTCCAGAAATCAACCTGAACACTGGCAGAATACATTCAACAACTAAAGTTAAAGAAGAGGCCACAGTGAAGAAATCAGGAAGTCTGGAGAGACAGATTGAGAGAGAAATGGATTATGGCTTCTGTGGTAGAGAGGAAGCCACAATTGCAGAGAAGGGTGAGAGAGAGCCTAGCACACAGGAGTGTGCATGGGGGAAACAAATCCCCATACAATTGCCTTGGAAATTGAGAGGAGCTGAATTTCATGAGTTCTTGTAACCAGCAGGACTTAAAGCCTAGAGTTTTAAGTCAGCAGGCTTGGCTCATCTGAGGAGAGTCCAGAAGCAGTGGGGCTGCTCTTGGACAGAAGGCAGAGCAAACAACCCATGGACATACAGCATGGAGACAGTGACCTGAAGAACACTTGGGGCACACAGTGGGGAGACTATTTGCTCATCTCAGAATGTGTCTCAGAGAGGCAACATTCATGGAGAGACCAATAGAGGAACACAGGAACTGGCAGGTGCCATTTCCTTCCCCTACCCCTCAAGATAAACAGAGCCACCTGTGGGAACCAGCACAGTACCAACACTTGCTATCTAACTTGCTTACACCAAGCTGTGCCCCTCTATGCTTCAATGGAACTTCCCTTCCCTGTCACACTTGCCTCAGTCCCAACATAGTGGTTCCCCTCCCCCTGAAGACCTGCCCACACTACATCTCCAAACCCATGAGTTTTACAGGGCCTTGGTTCTGATGGCAGTGGCAACAGGTCTCATTTCACAAGCAGACAAGAGCACACCTATTGAAACATTCAGGTCAGGGACCAACACTGTCCACAACAGGCAAAGAGAGCCTCTGCAGATGACTGGTCTAAAGGACAAAGCAGCCAGAAGACAACAGCAGAGCATATACAGCACACAATGCAGACGCTCCCGGAAGTGCCAGGCCCTGGGGACACTACACTGCAGAGCACTACTGGACCTCTTCATAAGTCCATTACCCTCAAGAACAGAAAAGTAGTTGACCTTCCTAACACACAGAATCAGGCACAGAGACTTAGACAAAATGAGAAGAGAGAGGACTGTGTCCCAAATATAAATAAATAAATAAATAAATAAATAAATAAATAAATCAGGAAAAAGCCATGACAAAGCTAAGTAACATGGCTGATAGAGAATTTAAAGTAATGATCACAAAGATACTCACTGGAATACAAGAAAGAGTGGAAGACATCAGTGGAACTTCCCTTTTTTTTTTTTAAGATTTTATTTATTTATTTGACAGACAGAGATTACAAGTAGGCAAGAGAGGCAGGCAGGGAGAGAAAGGGGGAAGCAGGCTCTCCACGGAGCAGAGAGCCCAATGTGGGGCTTGATCCCAGGACCCTAGGATCATGACCTGAGCCAAAAGCAGAGGCTTTAACCCACTGAGCCACCCAGGTGCCCCCAGTGACACCTTTAACAGAGATAAGGAATAGCATAGCAGAGATATAAGGCTCAGTAAATGAAATGAGAAACATGCTGGATGGAATGAACAGCAGGCTGGAAGAAGCAGAGGAACAATTATGACACAGAAGACAGAGTAATAGAAAGTAATCAAACTGAAAAAAAAAGAGAAAAAAGAATTATGCAAAGCAAGAGGAGACTTAAGAACTCAGTGACTCAGCATCAAACATCATAACCCTCAAATTATAGGAGTCCCAGAAAAAGAAGAGAGTGAATAGGGGGCAGTGAATTTATTTGAAGAGGCAATAGCTAAAAACTTCTGTAATCTGGGTAATGAAACAAATATGCATATCCAGGAGGCACAGAGAACCCTCCCCCAAAAATCAACAAAAACAGGCCCGTACCAAGATATATTATAATTAAAATGGCAAATATAGTGATAAAGAAAAAGATTTTAAAGCAGCAAAACAAAAGAAGACAGTTACATACAAGGGAAACATCATAAGGCTATCAGGGGATTTTTCAGCAGAAATTTTCAAAGACAGAAGAGAGTGGCATCATATATTCAAAGTGCTGAATGAGAAAAATCTGCAGCCAAGAATACTCTATCCAGCAAGGCTATCATTCAGTATAGAAGGAGAGATAAAGACCTTCCCAAACAAAGGAAAACTAAATGAGTTCATGACCACTAAACCAGCCCTGCAAAAATTATTAAAGGGAGTATTTTTAGTGGAAAGGAAAGATCAAAAGTTACAACATGGGTCGAGGAGTCAAGATGGTGGAGAAGTAGCAGGCTGAGACTACATCAGGTAGCAGGAGATCAGCTAGATAGCTTATCAAACCATTGCAAACACCTACAAATCCAATGGAAGATCAAAGGGAAGAAGAACAGCAATTCTAGAAACAGAAAATCGACCACTTTCTGAAAGGTAGGGCCAGCAGAGAAGTGAATCCAAAGCAATGGGAAGATAGACCACAGGGGGAGGGGCCGGCTCCCGGCAAGCGGCGGAGCAACGGAGCACTAAATCGGGACCTTTAAAAGTCTGCTCCACTGAGGGACATCGCTCCAGAGGCTAAACCGGGGTGAAGCCCAAGCGGGGTTAGCGTGGCCCCAGATCCCACAGGGTCACAGAAGGATCGGGGTGTCTGAGTGTCGCAGAGCTCGCAAGTATTAGAGTGGGGAAGCCAGCTACAGAGACAGGGCCAAGGAGTGAGCTCTCAGCTCGGGGTTACCTTGAACCGGTCGCAGGCTGGGTGAACTCGGAACGCAGCGGGAGGCCAGGGAGATGGGGAGTGATTGGGGCTTTTCTCTGAGGGCGCACTGAGGAGTGGGGCCCCGAGCTCTTGGCTCCTGTGGGCCGGAGATTGGGAGGTCGCCATTTTCATTCCTGTCCTCCGGAACTCTATGGAAAGCATTCAGGGAACTAAAGTGAAACCGAGTGGATTATTTAGCCTGGCCCCTGGTAAGGGCGGCGCAATTCTGCCTTGGGCAAAGACACTTGAGAATCACTACAACAGGCGCCTCCCCCAGAAGATCAACAAGAAATCCAGCCAAGACCAAATTCACTTACCAAGGAGAGCAGTGGAATTCCAGAGGAGGAGAAAGCAAAGCACGGAATTCATGACTTTCTCCCCATGATTCTTTAGTCTTGCAGTTAATTTAATATTTTCTTTAATTTTATTTTTTTCTTCTGCTAATTTTTTTTAACTTTTACCCTTTTCTTTTTTAACATTTTTTAACTAGTTTATCTTAACAATACATTTCCAAAAAAAATAATAATCTTTTTTGAATCTTCATTATTACAGTCATATTTTATCCTTCATAGTATTTAACTTTATTTTTTGTATACACATAGGGTATTTTTTCTTCTAAAAAATTTGGGGTACATCTTCCTCTATTAGATCAAAATATACCCTAAATCTAGCTCCAGGCTTGTTCTAGTCTCCAACCTGAGAAAATTCTCTCCACTTTCTTTTTCTTTATTCTCCCAACCAACTTACTTTATCAACTCATTTTTTTAGAAATTATAAAAAAAAATTTTTTTCATCTTTATAGGCATATTCCATTCCTTCATTGTATTTACCCTTATATGCGTTTCTCATTCTTTAAAATTTTGGGAGGTAGTTTCTTCTAAGAGACAAAAATACCCCAAAATTAAGTGGGTGACCCTGTTCTAGTCACCAGTCTAATATAAATATATTTTTTCTTTTTTATATTTTTTCTTTATTTGTTTTCTTTTTTTAATTTTTTTTTTCTGAACTTCTTTTTAACCCCATCCTCCCCCCCATGATTTGGGTTCTCTTCTGATTTGGTTAAAGCACATTTTCCTGGGGTCTTTGCCACCCTTTTAGTATTTTATTTGCTCCTTCATATACTCTTATCTGGAAAAAATGACAAGGCAGAAAAACTCACCACAAAAAAAAGAACAAGAGACAGTACCGAAGGCTAGGGACCTAATCAATATAGACATTGGTAATATGTCAGATCTAGAGTTCAGAATGACAATTCTCAATGTTCTAGCCAAGCTCGAAAAAGGTATGGAAGATATTAGAGAAACCCTCTCTGGAGATATAAAAGCCCTTTCTGGAGAAATAAAAGAACTAAATATTAACCAAGTTGAAATTTAAAAAGCTATTAATGAGGTGCAATCAAAAATGGAGGCTCTTACTGCTAGGATAAATGAGGCAGAAGAAAGAATTAGTGATATAGAAGACCAAATGACAGAGAATAAAGAAGCTGAGCAAAAGAGGGACAAACAGCTACTGGATCATGAGGGGAGAATTTGAGAGATAAGTGACACCATAAGATGAAACAACATTAGATTAATTGGGATTCCAGGAGAAGAGAGAGGGGAGCAGAGGGTATATTGGAGAGAATTATTGTAGAGAATTTCCCTAATATGTCAAAGGGAACAAGCATCAAAATCCAGGAGGTGCAGAGAACCCCCCTCAGAATCAACAAGAATAGGTCCACACCCCGTCATCTAATAGTAAAATTTACAAGTCTTAGCGACAAAGAGAAAATCCTGAAAGCAGCCCGGGAAAAGAAGTCTGTAACATACAATGGTAAAAATATTAGATTGGCGGCAAACTTATCCACAAAGACCTGAGAGGCCAGAAAGAACTGGCATGATATATATTCAGAGCACTGAACGAGAAAAACATGAAGCCAAGAATCCTATATCCAGCTAGACTATCATTGAAAATAGAAGGAGAGATAAAAAGCTTCCAGGACAAACAAAAACTGAAAGAATTGGCAAACACCAAACTAGCTCTACAGGAAATATTGAAAGGGGTCCTCTAAGCAAAGAGAGAACCTAAAAGTAGTAGATTAGAAAGTAACAGAGACAATATACAGTAACAGTCACCTTACAGACAATACAATGGCACTAAATTCATATCTCTCAATAGTTACCCTGAATGTTAATGGGATAAACGCCCTAATCAAAAGACACAGGGTATCAGAATTGATAAAAAAAAAAAAAAAACCATCAATATGTTGCCTACAAGAAACTCATTTTAGACCTGAAGACACCTCCAGATTTAAAGTGAGGGGGTGGAAAACAATTTACCATACTAATGGACATCAAAAGAAAGCTGGGGTGGCAATCCTTATATCAGATCAATTAGATTTTAAGCCAAAGACTATAATAAGAGATGAGGAAGGACACTATATCATACTCAAAGGGTCTGTCCAACAGGAATACCTAACAATTTTAAATATCTATGCCCCTAACGTGGGAGCAGCCAACTATATAAACCAATTAATAACAAAATCAAAGAAACACATCAACAAAAATACAATAATAGGAGGGGACTTTAACACTCCCCTCACTGAAATGGACAGATCATCCAAGCAAAAGATCAAAAAGAAAATAAAGGCCTTAAATGACACACTGGACCAGATGGACATAACAGATATACTCAGAACATTTCATTCCAAAGCAACAGAATACACATTCGTCTCTAGTGCACATGGAACATTCTCCAGAATAGATCACATCCTGGGTCATAAATCAGGTCTCAACCAGTACCAAAAGATTAGGATTATTCCCTGCATATTTTCAGACCACAATGCTCTTAAGCTAGAACTCAATCACAAGAGGAAACTTGAAAAGAACCCAAATACATGGAGATTAAACAGCATCCTTCTAAAAAATGAATGGGTCAACCAGGAAATTAAAGAAGAATTGAAAAAATTCATGGAAACAAATGATAATGAAAACACAATGGTTCAAAATCTGTGGGACACAGCAAAGGCAGTCCTGAGAGGAAAATATATAGTGGTACAAGCCTTTTCAAGAAACAAGAAAGGTCTCAAATACACAACTTAACCCTACACCTAAAGGAGCTGGAGAAAGAACAAGAAAGAAAGCCTAAACACTGCAGGAGAAGGAAAATAATAAAGATCAGAGCAGAAATCAATGAAATAGAAACCAAAAAACAATAGAACAAATCAATGAAACTAGGAGCTGGTTCTTTGAAAGAATTAATAAGATTGACAATCCGCTGGCCAGACTTATCAAAAAGAAAAGAGAAAGGACCCAAATAAACAAAATCATGAAAGAAAGAGGAGAGATCACAACCAACACCAAAAAATGCAAACAAATATAAGAACATACTATGAGCAGTTCTATGCCAACAAATTTGACAATCTGGAAGAAATGGATGCATTCCTAGAGACATATAAACTAGCACAACAGAACCAGGAGGAAATAGAAAACCTGAACAGACCCATAACCGGTAAGGAGATTGAAGGAGTCCTCAAAAATCCCAAGAGACAAGCGCGCAGGGCCAGATGGCTTCGCAGGGGAATTCCACCAAACATTTAAAGAAGAATTAATTTCTATTCTCCTGAAACTGTTCCAAAAAATGGAAATGGAAGGAAAATTTCCAAACTCATTTTATGAGGGCAGCATTACCTTGATCCCAAAACCGGACAAAGACCCCATCAAAAAAGAGAATTACAGACCAATATCCTTGATGAACACAGATGCGAAAATTCTTACCAAAATACTAGCCAATAGGATCCAACAGTACATTAAAAGGATTATCCACCACGACCAAGTGGGATTTATTTCAGGGCTGCAAGGTTGGTTCAACATCCGCCAATCAATCAATGTGATACAATACATTAATAAAAGAAAGAACAAGAACCACATGATACTCTCAATAGATGCTGAAAAAGCATTTGACAAAGTACGGCATCCCTTCCTGATCAAAACTCTTCAAAGTGTAGGGATAGAGGGCACATACCTCAATATTATCAAAGCCATCTATGAAAAACCCACCGCAAATATCATTCTCAATGGAGAAAAACTGAAAGCTTTTCCGCTAAGGTCAGGAACACGGCAGGGATGTCCCTTATCACCACTCCTCTTCAACATAGTACTAGAAGTCCTAGCCTCAGCAATCAGACAACAAAAAGAAATTAAAGGCATCCAAATCGGCAAAGAAGAAGTCAAACTATCACTCTTTGCAGATGATATATTACTATATGTGGAAAACCCCAAAGACTCCACTCCAAAACTGCTAGAACTTGTACAGGAATTTAGTAAAGTGTCAA
>PISX010023565.1:16092-29660 GCA_004024625.1 Mellivora capensis
AAATTAAGGAGTCAATCCCATTTACAATTGCACCCAAAACTATAAGATACCTAGGAATAAACCTAACCAAAGAGGCTAAAAATCTATACTCAGAAAACTATAAAGTACTCATGAAAGAAATTGAGGAAGACACAAAGAAATGGAAAAATGTTCCATGTTCCTGGATTGGAAGAACAAATATTGTGAAAATGTCTATGCTTTCTAAAGCAATCTACACATTTAATGCAATCCCTATCAAAATCCCACCCATTTTTTTCAAAGAAATGGAACAAATAATCCTAAAATTTATATGGAACCAGAAAAGACCTCGAATAGCCAAAGGAATATTGAAAAAGAAAGCCAACGTTGGTGGCATCACGATTCTGAACTTCAAGCTCTATTGTCATCATCAAGAAAGTATGGTACTGGCACAAAAACAGACACATAGATCAATGGAACAGAATAGAGAGCCCAGAAATAGACCCTCAACTCTATGGTCAACTAATCTTCGATAAAGCAGGAAAGAATGTCCAATGGGAAAAAGACAGCCTCTTCAATAAATGGTGTTGGGAAAATTGGCAGCCACTTGCAGAAAAATGAAATTGGACCATTTCCTTACAGCACACACGAAAATAGATTCAAAATGGATGAAGGACCTCAATGTGAGAAAGGAATCCATCAAAATCCTTGAGGGGAACGCAGGCAGCAACCTCTTCGACCTCAGCCACAGCAACATCTTCCTAGGAACATCGCCAAAGGCAAGGGAAGCAAGGTCAAAAATGAACTATCGGGATTTCATCAAGACCAAAAGCTTTTGCACAGCAAAGGAAAGAGTTAACAAAACCAAAAGACAACTGACAGAATGGGAGAAGATATTTGCAAACGACATATCAGATAAAGGGCTAGTGTCCAAAATCTATAAAGAACTTAGCAAACTCAACACCCAAAGAACAAAGAATCTAATCAAGAAATGGGCAGAGGACATGAACAGACATTTCTGCAAAGAAGACATCCAGATGGCCAACAGACACATGAAAAAGTGCTCCACATCACTCGGCATCAGGGAAATACAACTCAAAACCACAATGAGATATCACCTCACACCAGTCAGAATGGCTAAAATTAATAAGTCAGGAAATGACAGATGCTGGTGAGGATGCTGAGAAGGGAACCCTCCTACACTGTTGGTGGGAATGCAAGCTGATGCAACCACTCTGGAAAACAGCATGGAGGTTCCTCAAAAAGTTGAAAATAGAACTACCCTATGAATAGAAATAGAAAATAGAACTACCCAGCAATTGCACTACTGGGTATTTACCCTAAAGATACAAACGTAGTGATCCGAAGAGGCACGTGCACCCGAGTATTTATAGCAGCGATGTCTACAATAGCCAAACTATGGAAAAAACCTAGATGTCCATCAACAGATGAATGGATAAAGAAGATGTGGTATATATCCACAGTGGAATACTATGCAGCCATCAAAAGAAATGAAATCTTGCCATTTGCAATGACGTGGATGGAACTAGAGGGTATCATGCTTAGTGAAATAAGTCAATCAGAGAAAGACAACTATCATATGAGTTCCCTGATATGAGGAAGTGGAGATGCATCATAGGGGGTTTGAAGGGTAGGAAAAGAATAAAAGAAACAAGATGGGATCAGGAGGGAGACAAACCATAAGTCACTCTTAATCTCACAAAACAAACTGAGGGTTGCTGGGGGGAGGGGGGTCAGGAGAGGTGGGTGGGGTAATGGACATTGGGGAGGGTATGTGCTATGTTTAGTGCTGTGAAGTGTGTAAACCTGGTGATTCATAGACATGTACCCCTGGGGATAAAAATACATTATATGTTTATAAAAAAATTAAAAAATTTTTAAAAAGTGACAACATGAAGGTAGGCAACATAAAAGCAAATAAATATGAGTATTTTTGTAAAATACCCACTAAGGAACTCACAAAAGAAAAGGATGTGAAGTATGACACCATATACATAAAACATGGGGAGGACAGAAGCAAAGAATGGATTCAAACTTAAATGACCATCTACTTAATATAGACAGCTATATATAGAAGTTATATACAAACCTAATAGTAACCACAAATCAAAAATCACGAATAAACATGCAATTAACAAAAAAAGAAAAAAAATCCAAATGTATCATTAAACAAAACCAGCAACCATGAAAAAGAAAAACAAGATAGGATCGAGAAAATCTTCAAAAACAACCATAAAACAGGTAATAAAAACACTCTTAACTATAGAGAGCAAACTGATGGTTACCAGAGGGAAGGGGGGGTAAGGGGAATGAGTGAAATAGGTGATGGAGATTAAGGAGTGCACTTGTCATGATGAGCACCGGGTGATGTATGGAATTACAGAATCACTATATCATACACCTAAAACTAATATAACACTGTATATTAACTAACTGGAATTAAAAAAAAAAAAACTACAAAAATTTGAACAGGTGAGGAATTGCTTCTTATGGATGAACAAAAAAAGTGGTTTCTTGAGAATGGAATGGAATACACTTCTAGTGAAAATGCTGTGAAGACTTCTGAAAAGACAACAAGTGATAAAGAATATCACATAGACTAGTCACAAGATTGAGTAATTTTGAAAGAAATTCTACTGGGAGTACAGTCCTATCAAACAGCATCACATGCTAGAGAAATCATTTGTGAAAGCATGAGTAGATCAAGACAACAAACTTCATTCTTGTCTAATTTGAATAAATTGCCACAGCTAGCCCAACTTTCCTCAACCACTGGCCTGGTGAGGATCTACCACATCAAGGCTATACCTCCACCAGCAGAAAGATTACAACTCACTGAAAATAAGGATAATGATTATCATCTCCTAGCAATAAAAGTATTTTTTTAATTAAAAAGAAGAAATAGATCATCTAAATAGACCTAAAACAAATTAAGATGTTGAGTCAATAATCAAGAAACCACTCAAAAAGAAAAGTCTATGCTAGATGGCTTTACTGGTGAATTTTGTGAAACATTAAATAATTAATACCAATTCTTCACAAACCCTTACAACAAAAACAATGAGGTGAGACCACTTCACAATTCATTTTATGAGGTCAGTATTACACTAACCTCAAAACTAGACAAAGATGTCTCAAGAAAACTATATATCACAAGAAAACAAATATCTCTTATAAATAGAGGCACAAAAGTCCTCAACAAGGGGCGCCTGGGTGGCTCAATGGGTTAAAGCCTCTGCCTTCGGCTCAGGTCATGATCTCAGGGTCCTGGGATCGAGCCCCGCATCGGGCTCTCTGCTCATCAGGGAGCCTCCTTTCCCCCTCTTTCTCTCTGCCGGCCTCTCTGCCTACTTGTGATCTCTCTCTGTCAAAATAAATAGATAAAATATTAAAAAAAAAAAGTCCTCAACAAAATATTAGCAAGCCAAACCTAGAAATATATAAACAAAATTATACACCATGATGAAGTGGAATTTATCCAAGGAATAAAGATTGGTTTAATATCCAATAATCAATTAATGTATTATATCATATCTATAAAATAAATGCCAAAACCACATGATCATCTCAATAGACACAGGAAAAATATTTGGCAAAATTCAACACTCTTTCATGATAAAATAAATGAACAGACATTTCTCCAATGAAGACATACAAATGGCTAACAGACACATGAAAAAATGTTCATCATCACTAGCCATCAGGGAGATTCAAATTAAAACCACATTGAGATACCACCTCATACCAGTTAGAATGGCCAAAATTAGCAAGACAGGAAACAACGTGTGTTGGAGAAGATGTGGAGAAAGGGGAACCCTCTTACACTGGTGGTGGGAATGCAAGTTGGTGCAGCCACTTTGGAGAACAGTGTGGAGATTCCTCAAGAAATTAAAAATAGAGCTTTCCTATGACCCTGCAATTGCACTAGTGGGTATTTACCCCAAGGATACAGATGTAGTGAAAAGAAGAGCCATCTGTACCCCAATGTTTATAGCAGCAATGGCCATGGTCGCCAAACTGTGGAAAGAATCAAGATGCCCTTCAATAGACGAATGGATAAGGAAGATGTGGTCCATATACACTATGGAGTATTACGCCTCCATCAGAAAGGATGAATACCCAACTTTTGTAGCAACATGGATGGGACTGGAAGAGATTATGCTGAGTGAAATAAGTCAAGCAGAGAGAGTCAATTATCATATGGTTTCAGTTATTTGTGGAACATAACAAATAACATGGAGGACATGGGGAGATGGAGAGGAGAAGGGAGTTGAGGGAAATTGGAATGGGAGGTGAACCATGAGAAACTATGGACTCTGAAAAACAACCTGAGGGGCTTTGAAGGGGCGGGGGGTGGGAGGTTAGGGGAACCAGGTGGTGGGTATCAAGGAGGGCACGTATTGCATGGAGCACTGGGTGTGGTGCAAAAACAATGAATACTATTACACTGAAAAGAAATTAAAAAATAATAATAAAATTAAAAAAAACCTACTCAGCAAACTAGGAATACAAGGGAACTTTGTTAATATGATAAAGGATATTTATGAAAAACCCACACCTTACATCATACTCAGTGGTGAAAGACTATATGCTTTATCCCTAAAGTTAGGAACAAGAGGGATGCCCATGTTCACCACTACTACTGAACACTGTAGTAGAAGTCCTAACCAGAACACATAGTCAAGAAAAGGACATTAAAAGCATACAAATTTTAATGAAAGAAGTAAAATTGTCTCTATTTGTTGATGACATGATTCCAAATATAGAAAATCTCAAAGAATCCACCAAAATTTACTATAATTCAAAAACAAATTCAGCAGAGTTGTAAATACAATATCAGCAAACAAAAATCAGCTGTGTTTCTATACATCAACAACGAAATCTGAAAATGAAATTAAGAAAAAATTCCACTTACGATAATACCCCTAAAAATCTCCTAGAAATAAATTAGCCAAGAAATGAAAGATTTGTAGACTGAAAACTATAAAACATTCCAAAAGAAGACCTAATTAAATACAAAGGTATACCATATTCATGGATTGAAAGAGGTAATATTGTTAAGATCTCAAACTCCCACAAAGATAGCTACAGATGCAGTGCAATCCTTATTGAAATTCCAATGGCCTTTTTTGCATAAATGGAAAAGTAAATGCTCTAATTTACATGTAACTGTAAGGGGCTCCAAATATTGAGAACAATATGGAGAAAGAAAAACAATATTAGAGGGCTCATGTTTCCCAATTTCAAACTTACAAGTATGTAACAGTAATCAAGACAGTGTGGAACTATAAACCACTGGAATATGACTGACAGTCCAGAAATAAACCCACACATTTATGGCTAACAGATTTTTGACAAAGGCAATAAGATCATCAAGGAGGGGGTAAAAAGGGTTTCTTCAATAAACAGTGCTAGAACAACTGGATAGCTACATGCAAAGAATGAAGTACTATATCATAATATTCAAAAGGAGGAGAGGGGGTAGGGGGGATGGGGTAACTGGGTGACGGGCATTAAGGAGGGCATGTGATGTAATGAGCACTGGGTGTTACATTCAGCTGATGAATCACACAACTCTACCCCTGAAACTAATAATACACTATATGTTAATTAATTTAATTAAAATAAAAATTTTTTAAAAAGAATGTGAAAAGACAACTCACAGAATGGGAGAGAACACTTGCAATTTATATGTCTGATAAGATTAATATTCAAAACATATAAGAACTCTTACAATTCAATAACAAAAAAGACAACACAATTTCTAAAAAACAGACAAAAGACTTGAAGAGACCTTTTTTTTTTTTTTTAGCTGTTCTGACTGGTGTGAGGTGATATCTCATTGTTTTGATTTGTATTTACTCTGTGATGAGTACTATACATACTACCACATGGATGAACCTTGAATTATTATGCTAAGTAAAAGAAGTCAGTCACAAAGACCACATATTATAGGATCCCATTCATATTAAAGCCCAGAATAGGAAAGCCATAGAGACAGAAATTAAAAAGCAGTAAAGCTGCTGGGAGTTGAGGGCAGAGAAGGTAATGGGGATACAGGAACATAATGGCCAAAAGATACAGAGTTTCTTTTTGAGGTGATGACATGTACTAAAATTGCACTGATGGATGCACATTACCTGTGACTATGCTAAAAACTACAGAATTACATATTTTATGTGGGTGAATAGTACTGCTTACGGATTATAGATCAATCAAGGTCATAAAAATATTTAAAGATTTTATTTATTTATTTCACAGACAGAAATTACAAGTAGGCAGAGAGGCAGGCAGAGAGAGAGAAGGAAGAAGGCTCCTTGCTGAGCAGACAGCCCGATGCAGGGCTCGATCCCAGGACCCTGGGATCATGACCTGAGCCAAAAGTAGAGGCTTCAACCCACTGAGCCACCCAGGCACCCCAAGCTAATAAAAATATTTAAATTCAACCATTTCAATAGTCATCCTAACTACAATAGGTCTAAACACACTGTTAAAAGACAAAGATTGATATAATGGAAAAACGGAGGACCCAAGTATATGCTGTCTACAATAAATGCACTGTAAATACAAAGACAAGTATAGGTTAAAAGTAAAAGTGTAGAAAAAGTCATATCATACCAAAACTGATCAAAATAAATCTAGATTAGCTTTATTAATAGCAAAGTAGATTTCAGGGCAGAGAATATTATCAGGGATAAAGCAGTGCTAAAGTGCTCATTTAATCAAAAGGACATAACAATTCTAAACATTTATGTGCATAATAAAAGAGCTTCAAAATACATGAAGCAAAACTGATAGAACTGCAAGGATAAATAGAGAAATTCAAATGACAGTCAAGGATTTCAACAACATTCTCTGAGCAATTGACAAAATGTGTAGAGAAAATAAAGGTAAACATTACTGTGACCAAACTTGACCTAACTGACAATTTTCACTCCAAACAAAAATAGCAAAATACACCTTGTTTTATTTTTTTTTATTTTTTTAAAGATTTTATTTATTTATTTGACAGACAGAGATCACAAGTAGGCAGAGAGGCAGGCAGAGAGAGGAGAAAGCAGGCTCCCTGCTGAGCAGAGAGCCCGATGCGGGGCTCAATCCCAGGACCCTGGGATCATGACCTGAGCCGAAGGCAGAGCCTTTAACCCACTGAGCCACCCAGGCACCCCAATACACTTTGTTTTAAAGTGCACGTGTTTACCAAGACAGTTCAGAGTCTAGTCTTCAAAACAAGTCTCAAAAATGTTTTCAAATCAAATATACAAGTAGGTTATTGGAACACAATGAAACTAAGTTAGAAATCAGTTGAAAGATGTCTGGAAAATCCTCAAATATTTGGAAGTGAAATAATAAAATTTTAAATAATAACACATGAACAAAGAAGAAATTAGAAGAAACAGACTCTAACTATAGAGAACAAACTGATGGCTGCCAGAGGAGAAATGGGTGGGTGGTTGGGGGAAATAGGTGATGAGGATTAAGGAGCACCCTTGTACTAATGAGCACCAAGTTGTATGGAAGTGTCAAATCACTAAACTGTACCCTGAAACTAATACTACACTGTAAGTTAGTTACTGTAAGTTACTAACTGGAATTTAGATGTTTGTTCCCTTTGTCATATTAGGGAAATTCTCTACAATAATTCTCTCTAATATACCTTCTGCTTCCCTCTCTCTCTCTTCTTCTGGAATCCCAATTATTCTAATGCTATTTCGTCTTATGGTATCACTTATCTCTCGAATTCTCCCCTCATGGTCCAGTAGTGTTCGTCTCTCTTTTGCTCAGCTTCTTTATTCTCTGTCATTTGGTCTTCTATATCACTAATTCTCTCCTCTGCTTCATTTATCCTAGCAGTAAGAGCTTCCATTTTTTTATTGCACCTCATTAATAGCTTTTTTGACTTCAGCTTGGTTAGATTTTAGTTCTTTTATTTCTCCAGAAAGGGATTCTCTAATATCTTCTATGCCTTTTTTGAGCCTGGCTAGAACCTTGAGTACCATCATTCTGAACTCTAGATCTGACATATTACCAATGTCTGTATTGATTAGGTCCCTAGCCTTCGGTACTGCCTCTTGTTCTTTTTTTTGTGGTGAGTTTTTCTGCCTTGTCATTTTGTCCAGATAAGAATATATGAAGGAGCGAATAAAATACTAAAAGGGTGGCAAAGATCCCAGTAAAATGTGCTTTAACCAAATCAGAAGAGACCCCAAATCATGGGGGGAATAAAGGGGGTAAAGAGAAGTTCAGAAAAAAAAATTTTAAAGAAAAAATATAAAAAAGAAAATATATATATTAGACTGGTGACTAGAACAGGGTCACCCACTTAATTTTGGGAGTATTTTGGTCTCTTAGAAGAAACTACCTCCCAAAATTTTAAAGAATGAAAAACAGATATAAGGGTAAACACAATGAAGGGATGGAATATGACTATAAAGATGAAATTTTTTTTTTAATTTCTAAAAAAGGAGTTGATAAGATAAGTTGGTTGGGAGAATAAAGAAAAAGAAAGTGGAGAGAATTTGCTCAGGCTAGAGACTAGAACAAAGTCCTGTGCTAGATTTAGGGTATATTTTGATCTATTAGAAGTTGTATCCCAAATTTTTTTAGAAGAAAAAACCCTATGTGTATACAAAAAATAAAGTTAGATACAATGAAGGATAAAAAGGACTATAAAAATGAAGGTTCAAAAAAGATTTTTTTGAAAGGTATTGTTAAGATAAACTAGTTTAAAAATGTCAAAAGAGGAAAGGGTAAAAGTTTTTTTAAAAATTAGCAGAGGAGGGATGCCTGGGTGGCTCAGTGGGTTAAGCAGCTGCCTTTGGCTCAGGTCACGATCCCAGAGTCCTGGGATCGAGTCCCACATCAGGCTCCTTGCTCAGCAGGGAGCCTGCTTCTCCCTCTGCCTCTGCCTGCCACTCTGTCTGCCTGTGCTCACTCTCTCTCTCTCCCTCTCTCTCTGACAAATAAATAAATTAAAAAAAATTAGTAGAGGAAAAAAATTTTTTTAAAATTAATTAACTTTGCAAGACTGAAGAATCATGGGGAGAAAGCCATGAATTCCATGCTTTGCTTTCTCCTCCTCTGGAATTCCGCTGTTCTCCTTGGTAAGTGAACTGGATCGTGACTGGATTTCTTGCTGATCTTCTTGGGGAGGGGCCTGTTGTAATTATTCTCAAGTGTCTTTGCCCAAGGCAGAATTGCACCACCCTTACCAAGAGCCAGGCTAAGTAATCCGCTTGGGTTCGCTTTTGGGAGCTTTTGTTTTCTGAACACTTTCCGTAGAGTTCCAGAGGACAGGAATGAAAATGGCAGCCTCCCAATCTCCAGCCCTGAGGAGCAGAGAGCTTGGATCCCACTCCTCAGTGCGCCCTCGGAAAAAAGTGCTCAATCACTCCTTTCTCCCTGGCCTCCGACCACACTCTGAGCTCATCCAGCCTGTGACCAAGCGAACTAACTGGAATTTAAATAAAAACTTTTTTTTAATTTCTAACTAAATGAATATGAAATAAACTATATCAAAATTATGAAATGCAAATTCAAGCAATATTTAAAGGAACATTTTTTATTATATACATTTTATTATTATTTTTATTAACATATAATGTATTATTAGCCCCAAGGGTACAGGTCTGTGAATCATCAGGCTTACACACTTCACAGCACTCACCATAGCACATAACCTCCCCAATGTCCATAACCCAACCACCCTCTCCCCACACCCCTCCCCCCAGCAACCCTCAGTTTCATGAGATTAAGAGTCTCTTATGGTTTGTCTCCCTCCCAATCCCATCTTGTTTCATTTTTTCCTTCCCTAGCTCCTTAACCCCCCACATTGCCTCTCAACATACTATCAGGGAGATCATATGATAATTCTCTTTCTCTGATTGACTTATGTTGCTCACATAATACCCTCTAGTTCCATCTATGTCATTGCAAATGGCAGGATTTCATTTCTTTTGATGGCTGCATAGTATTCCACTGTATATATATACCACATCTTCTTTATTTAAGGAACATTTCTAATACTACCTACACATTTTATAAAAGAAATGTCTCAAATCATTTATCTGTTTCATTTTTTTAGAACTAGCAAAAGGAGGAAATTAAACCCAAAGTGAACAGAAGAAGAAATATTAAAGAGCTGAGAGAAAAAATCCATAAATCAAAATCCATAAAATCAAAAACAAATCATAAAACCCTATTAAATAAAAAGTCTGATATGAAAGTCAATAAAATTGATAATTCCCTACCCAAACTAATTAGGGGAAAAGAGACAAATTGCCCATATCAGGAATGAAAGAGGGGTTTCAATACAAGCGCTAAAGACATTAAAAAGATAATGAAGGAATAGTGTGGAAATGATATGCAAATAAATTCCACAACTTAGATGAAAAGGACAAACTCCTTGAAAGAGACACTTCCAAAGTGCACTCAAGAAGAAATAGATAGGGGTGCCTGGGTGGCTCAGTGGGTTAAAGCCTCTGCCTTCGCCTCAGGTCATGATCCCAGGGTCCTGGGATCAAGCCCCGCATCGGGCTCTCTGCTCAGCAGGGAGCCTGCTTCCCACTCTCTCTGTCTCTGCCTGTCTCTCTGCCTACTTGTGATCTTTGTCTGTCAAATAAATAAATAAAATCTTTAAAAATTAAAAAAAAAGAATAAATAGATAAGCTAAACAGTCCTATATGTAATTAAAAAATTGAATTTGGAGATTTACAACTTTGCCCTCAAAAACACTCTAGACCCAGGAGTCTTTCTGATAATTTTACCAAAATATTTTTAAATAATGCCAGTTCAATACAACTCTTCTAGGACATTGAGGATGAGGAAACATTTTCTAACTTATTGTATGAGACCAAAGTTACCCTAGCACCAAAATCAGATGAAGCAATTATAAAAAATAAAAAAATTATAGACCATTGTCCTTCATGATCATAGATACAAAAATTCTAAATAAAAGTTCAGTCAATCAAACTCTACCAATATATAAAAAGGATAATATACCACAATCAGATGGGTTTTATCCTAGCAATGCAGGGTTGCTCTAACATATGAAAATTAACCAATGTCATTCACTAAACAAATTAAAAAAAGAAAAAAACATATAATCATCTCAATAGACAGAAAAAAATTTACGAAATCCAACATACAATGTCTATTCATGATAAAAATCATCAGAAAACCAGGAATTGAAGGAAACAGCCTCATCCCAAAAAAACGGCTTCTGTGAACCCGACAGCTAACATCATACTTAATGGTGAAAGACCGAATGCTTTCTTCTGAAGATCAGGAAAAAGACAAGGATATATGGGTTTTCACAGTGTGTTTATAGAAGCCAACAAACCTTTGGATTCTAAAACAAAAACAAAGAGAAAACAAGCTTCTAGAACAAATAAGTGAGTTTAGGAGTGTTGCAGGTACAAGATCAATATATAAAAATCACTTGTATTTCTATGTGCTAGCAATGAATGACTAGAAATTAAAATTGCCAACTTATTACTAAATGTATAAAATATCAGGATTTATATAGAGAGATAAATGTAACAAAAGACATGTAATATATGTACACTGAAAATTACAAAATATTGCTAAAAGAAATAATTAGGATATAATGAAATGAGGAGATACGCTATGTTTGTGGATTCAAAAACTCAATTATCTCCAAATTAACCTGTGGATTTGAAACAATCCCAATCAAAAGTCCAGCAGACTTTTTTATAGGTCTTGCTAAACTAGGTCTCAAATGTATACGAATATGCAAAGGATTTAGAATTAACAAAATAACTTCGAAAAAGGACAAAGTTGGAGAACTACCTACCACCACCTTACTTTAAGACTTACTTTGGTGAAAAGATAATACATAAGTAAATAGAAAGGAATAGTTAGCCTATAAGTAGATCTATATACACACAGCCAATTAATTTTGGAAAAATGTGCAAAGATAATTTCATGGAAAAAAAATCTTTTTCAAGCAAATGAAGCTAGAAAAATGGGACATCTGCAAAGAAATGAAATTTGATTCATACCATACATTAGATACAAAAACTGACTCAAACTGACTCATAGGTTTAAATGAACAGAAACCTGAAACTACATGATTTTTTTAGAAGAAAACATAGGAATATGGGTTTTTTTGATCAGTTAGGCAAAAATTCCCTTCATGCAATACCAAAAGCACAATCCATGAAATAGAAAATCTAATAAACTGTATTTCATCAAAATTTTGAAGTCCTGCTCCTCAAAATAAGCTATTAAAGACAAATCATGATTCATATAAAATATGTCCAAATCAAATACCTGATACAGGACTTACATGTAGAATAAAAAAGAACACTTAAATTTCAACAATAAAAAAGGAAACAATCCAGTTCAAAAAATTGGTCAAGGAATTTGATCAGATACTTCGCCCAGAAAAATATGGAAGTCACAAAGAAGCACATGAAAATGTGCAAATGCCACTAGTTATTAGGGAAATGCAGACTAAAACCACAATGAGATATTAGTGCATGCCTAAATGGTTAGCACTGAAACAACACACTTCACACTGACAAAAAACGGCGCATCTGGAACTCTCATACACTGCTGGTAAGAATGTAAATGATATAAACACTTTGGAAGACAGCTTGTCAGTTTCTTAAATGACAGTTACCTATCTTACCCAGCCCTTCTACTCCTGGATACTTATTTACCTTACAAAAATGAAAATGTATGTCCTTATAAAGACCTGTATGTAAATGTTGATACAGCTTTATTTCAATAGCCAACTGGAAAAAAAAAACAGCTGAACAAAAAATGAATTGTTCATCAACAGAAGAATGGATAAACAGCAATATACTCATACAACGGAATATTTCTCAACGATTTAAAACAATGAAAAACTAATACAATACAGTCACATGGATGAATCTCAAAGTAGCCATACTGAGTGAAGAAAAAAAATCCAGAAGAAAAAGGGTACACACTGTAGGATTCCATTTATGTAAAAATTCTATAAAATGTATACTAATCTGTTGTGACACAAAACAGATCAGTGGTTGCCTAGGGAAGGCACAGGGAGTGATTCCAAAAAAGCATGAGGAAACTTGGGGCACCTGGGTGGCTCAGTGGGTTAAAACCTCTGCCTTCGGCTCAGGTATGATCTCAGGATCCTGAGGTTGAGCCCCACATCAGGCTCTCTGCTCAGCAGGGAGCCTGCCTCCTCTCTCTCTCTCTGCCTGCCTCTCTGCCTACTTGTGATCTGTCAAATAAATAAGTAAAATCTTTGAAAAATGCCGGCGGAATTTTGATGGGAATGGCATTAAAAGTATAGATTGCTCTAGGTAGTAAGGACATTTTAACAATGTTTATTCTTCTGATCCAAAAACATGGAATGGTCTTCCATCTTTTTATGTCCTCTTCAATTTCTTTCATGAGTGTTCTGTAGTTCCTCGAGTACAGAACCTTTACCTCTTTGGTTAGGTTTATTCCCAGGTATCTTATGGTTCTTGGTGCTATAGTAAATGGAATCGATTCTCTAATTTCCCTTTCTGTATTTTCATTGTTAGTGTATAAGAACGCCACTGATTTCTGTACATTGACTTTGTATCCTGCCA
>PISX010023566.1:6612-29641 GCA_004024625.1 Mellivora capensis
TTTTTATTTTTTATAAACATATTTTTATCCCCAGGGGTACATGTCTGTGAATCGCCAGGTTTACACACTTCACAGCACTAACCATAGCACATACCCTCCCCAATGTCCATTACCCCACCCACCTTTCCCGACCCCCTCCCCCCAGCAACCCTCAGTTTGTTTTGTGAGATTAAGAGTCACTTATGGTTTGTCTCCCTCCTGATCCTATCTTGTTTCATTTATTCTTTTCCTACCCCCTTAAGCCCCCCATGTTGCATCTCCACTTCCTCATATCAGGGAGATCATATGATAGTTGTCTTTCTCCGATCGACTTATTTCGCTAAGCATAATACCCTCTGGTTCCAACCACATCATTGCAAAAGGCAAGATTTCATTTCTTTTGATGGCTGCATAATATTCCATTGTATATATATACACCACATCTTCTTTATCCATTCATCTGTTGATGGACATCTAGGTTCTCTCCATAGTTTGGTTATTGTGGACACTGTTGCTATAAACATTCGGGAGGACATTCCCCTCTGGATCACTACATTTGTATCTTTAGGATTAATACCCAGTAGTGCAATTGCTGGGTCATAGGGGAGCTCTACTTTCAACTTTTGAGGAAACTCCATGCTGTTTTCCAAAGTGGTTGCACCAGCTTGCATTCCCACCAACAGTGTAGGAGGGTTCCCATTTCTCCGCATCCTCGCCAGCATCTGTCACTTCCTGACTTGTTAGTTTTAGCCATTCTGATTGGTGTGAGGTGGTATCTCATTGTGGATGTGATTGTATTTCCCTGATGCCAAGTGATGTGGAGAATTTTTTCATGTGTCTGTTGGCCATCGGGATGTCTTCATTGCGGAAATGTCTGTTCATGTCCTCTGCCCATTTCTTGATTGGATTCTTTGTTCTTTGGGTGTTGAGTTTGATAAGTTCTTTATAGATTTTGGATACTAGCCCTTTACCTGATATATATGTCATTTTCAAATATCTTCTCCCATTCTCTCAGTTGTCTTTTAATTTTGTTAACTGTTTCCTTTGCTGTGCAAAAGCTTTTGATCTTGATGAAGTCCCAATAGTTCATTTTTGCCTTTGCTTCCCTTGCCTTTGGCAATGTTCCTTTGGCAAAATTCCTAGGAAGAAGTTGCTGTGGCTGAGGTTGAAGAGGTTGCTGCCTGTGTTCTCCTCAAGGATTTTGATGGATTCCTTTTTCAAATTGAGGTCCTTCATCCATTTTGAGTCTATTTTCGTGTGTGGTGTAAAGAATTGGGCCAGTTTCATTCTTCTGCATGTGGCTGTCCAATTTTCCCAACACCACTTGTTGAAGCGGCTGTCTTTTTTCTATTGGACATTTCCTCCTTTGTCAAAGATTAGTTGACCATAGAGTTGAGGGTCTATTTCTGGGCTCTCTATTCTGTTCCATTGATCTATGTGTCTGTTTTTGTGCCAGTACCATACTGCCTTGATGATGACAGCTTTGTAATAGAGCTTGAATTCCGGAATTGTGATGCCACCAACTTTGGCCTTCTTTTTCAATATTCCTTTGGCTATTCGAGGTCTCTTCTGGTTCCATATAAGTTTCGGGATTATTTGTTCCATTTCTTTGAAAAAAATGGATGGGATTTTGATAGGGATTGCATTAAATGTGTAGATTGCTTTAGGTAGCATAGACATTTTCACAATACTAGTTAAAATAATAACTAATTAGCATAATACTGGTTTCTGGAGTGAAATTCAGTGATTCATCACTTACATGTAACACCCAGTGCTCAACACAAGTGCCCTCCTCAATACCGATTACCCATTTAGCCCATCCCCCACCCACACCCCTTCTATTAACCCTCAGTTCTTTCTCCATAGTTAAGAGTCTCTTATGGTGGTTTGCTACCCTCTCTTTCCCCTCCTCCTTCCTCTATATTTATCTGTTTTGTTTCTTATATTCCACATATGAGTGAAGTCATACGGTATTTGTCTTTCTCTAACTTATATCGCTTTGCATAATATACTCTAGCGTAAATCTACTCTATATTTTATTCTTTCTGGTGGCTTAGTAACATTCCATTGTGTATGTATGTGTATGTGTGTTTATGTATGTGTATGTGAGTATTGTATGTGTGTGTGTATACACACACACACAACCATATATTACACATCACTTCTTTATTCATTAATCAGTCTAGGGACATTTGAGTTCTTTCCATAATTTGGCTATTATCGATAATGCTGCTATAAACACGGGGTGCCTATGCCCCCTCCAATCAGTATTTCTGTATCCTTTGGGTAAATACCTTGAAAGTGCAACTGCTGGGTCATAGGGTAGTTCTACTTTTAAATTTTTGAAGAACCTCCACACTGTTTTCTAGAGTGGCTGCACCAGTTTGCAATCCCACCAAAGTGTAAGAGGGTTCCCCTTTCTCCACATCCTTGCCAGCATCTGCCATTTCCTGTGTTGTTAATTCTGATAGGTGTGAGGTGATATGTCACTGAGGTTTTGATATGTATTTCTCTGATGATGAATGATGTTGAGCATCTTTTCATGTGTCTGTTAGCTATGTGGATGTCTTCTTTTTTTTTTAAGATTTTATTTACTTATTTGTCAGACAGAGATCACAGGTAGGCAGAGACACAGGCAGAGAGAGGAGGAAGCAGGCTCCCTGCAGAGCAGAGAGCCTAATGCAGGGCTCGATCCCAGGACCCTGGGATCATGTCCTGAGCCGAAGGCAGAGGCTTCAACCCACTGAGCCACTCAGGCGCCCCTATGTGGATGTCTTCTTAGGAAAAATGTCTATTCATGTATTCTGCCCATTTCTTAACCGGATTATTTATCTTGTAGGTGTTGAGTTTTAGAAGTTCTTTCTAGATTTTGGATACTAACCCCTTATCAGGTATGTCATTTGCAAATATCTACCCCCATTCTGTTGGGTGCCTTTTGGTTTTGTTGATTGTTTCCTTCACTGTGCAGAAGCTTTTTATCTTGATTAAGTCCCCATAGTTCATTTTTACCTTTGTTTTCCTTGCTTCCAGAGATGTGTCTAGGAAGAAGTTGCAATGAGTGACATCAAAGGGGTTGCTGCCTGTGTTCTCGTCTAGCATTCTGATGGTTTGCTATTTCACATTTAGGTCTTTCATCCCTTTTGAATTTATTTTTGTGTATGGTATGAGAGAGTGGTCCAGTTTCATTCTTTTGCATGCTGCTAACCAGTTTTCCCAGCACCATTTGTAGAAGAGATGGTCTTTTTTCCCATTTTTTATTCTTTCCTGCTTTGTCAAAGATTAGTTGACCATAGAGATGTGGGTCCACTTCTGGTTTTCTCTTCTGTTCCATGGATTTATGTGTCTGTTTTTGTGCCAGTACCTTATTGTCTTGATGACTACAGCTTTGTAATACAGCAGAAGTCCAGAACTGTGAGGCCTGGAGCTTTGTTTTTCTCTTTCAAGATTGCTTTGGCTATTCAGTTCCTTTTGTGGTTCCATAAAAATTTTAGGTTTTTTTGTTCTACAAAAAAATATGTATTTTTTAAAAGACAAAGAATTTGAAGAGACATTTCTCCAAAGAAGACATACAAGTATCAATAGGTATATGAAAAGATATTCAACATCAATAATAATCAATGAAACTCAAATCAAAACCAAAATGAGATATCATCTTAAACTGTTAGGACAGTTATTATAAAGAAGATACAAAATAACAAGTGTAAGAGAGGATGTGGCCAAACTGGAAATTTTGTATAGTGTTGGTGGGAATGTAAAACAGTATAGGCACCATCAGGATGGATCTAGAAATCAGGATGGATCTTACTTAAAAAGAATTTCAAAACAGGATGATCATATGATCAATCACCCTTCCAGCTATAAACCCCAAATAACTGATACCAGGATCCTGAAGAGATATATGCACTGCCATATTCACTGGAGCATTATTCACAAGAGCCAAGACAGGAAATAATCTAAGTGTCCACTGACTGATGAATCAACAAGTGTGATCATAGCCACACACATAACACACACACACACACACACATATATAATGGATGATTTCTGAGCCTTAAAAAAAAACCTTTCCATATCTAACCACATTAATGAGCCTGGGGCACATTATTCTAAGTGCATTAAATTAGCCATAGAAGGACAAATGTCGCACAATCCCACTATATGTGGAATCTAAAACAGTCAAAACCATAAACATGAAGAGTGGCATGGTGTCTGCTAGGGCTGAAGGGAGGTGGTTGCTCTTCAATGAGTTTAAAGTTTCAGTTACACTAGATGTATAGGTTCTAGGAATCGCTCTACAACATTGTGACTTGAGTTAACAACACTGTATTAAGCACTTTAAAATTTGTTAAGAGGGTAGACCTCTATAAAGTGCTATCACAATAATTTTTAAATGTCATAAAATGTTACTTTATTAATATTAAATAAAATAGTATTATTTGAGAAAATGAATAAGAGAAAAATATTAGTGAAGATAAAAGCACATTAATGATATACTTGTGAATGTTAATGTATTTAACCATTACTTTGACATATATAAACAAAACTGAAATAATCAAATACATAATTGTCTTTGGAAAATGTAACATACTCCTTTTGGAAATCAACAAAACAAATGGAAAAGATATTAGTAAGGATACAGACAGACTGAATAAACTGCCTATTAGTAAACTTGATCTAATATCTGTATTCTAGTTACATAGATTAATTTTTTCCTAAAACCTATGTAATATTAATGACAGTAAATGTATATGGATTCATAAAGATTATATCAATAAACCCCAAAGAGCAGTTTAATGTTATTTTTTTAAAAGATTTTATTTATTTATTTGTCAGAGAGAGAGAGAGCACGCACAGGCAGATAGAGTGGCAGGCAGAGGCAGAGGGAGAAGCAGGCTCCCTGCCAAGCAAGGAGCCCGATGTGGGACTCGATCCCAGGACGCTGGGATCATGACCTGAGCCAAAGGCAGCTGTTTTTCCAACTGAGCCACCCAGGCGTCGCTAATGTTATATTTTTAAATGCAATAAATGCATCACTTACTTGTGGAGTATAAGGAATAACATGGAGGACATTGGGAGATGGAGAGGAGAAGTAAGTTGGGGGAAATCAGAGGGGGAGACAAACCATGAGAGACTGTGGACTCTGAGAAACAAACTGAGGGTTTTGGAGAGGAGAGGAGTGGGGGGATGGGTGAGCCTGGTGGTGGGTATTATGGAGGGCACGTATTGCATGGAGCATTGGGTTTGGTGCATAAACAATGAATTTTGGAACACTGAAAAAAAATTAAATTAAATTAAAAAAAAGAGAAAATTATATTTAAGTACTAAACAAAATCTTAAATCTTTCAGTTAAACTTCAAGACTCATCTAAATAACTCATCTGCAAATGAGGGAGTCATTCAGTCTACAAATAAGTTTTACAAATTACAGATCTAAACATATACATAGAGTTGAAGTTCATTTCTTTTTCAGGTAAATACTAAGTCTAAACAAAGAAAGGCAACACTCAAGATGTTATTCAAAAATTGGGCTAATAGGCTCTGTACTGTTTTCTGCATGTGCTGCAGGTTTATACTGACTAGGCATAGATGTGACACAAAACCCTCTACTCATAATCTACTCTCCACAAATAGCCATGGGGCTACTCCAGGAAGAAAAAAGAGTGTGATCAGTTCCTGGCAGGCTCCTCCCTTCCAATGTCAACTCTACCTATGGAAAATGGTATCTGCATTTCACTTTGTAAACTAGCCTTCTCTTTTTCAAAAGACATTGAAGGCACTATATATAAAAATGCCTGGGTTGTGACTTCATTTTTTTTATGCAAAATAAAAACTTTCAATGCCAACTTTATTAGAAAACAAGATTTAACTAAGTATACTAGAAATTAAAGTCAGTAATTTAAAAGAGCAATGGAATAAACCCAAATATGTGGAAGAGGGGATTTAATAATATTAAAAGCAAAATTCATGACTGAAAACAATTAAAAATAGATGCTTTGAACTTCCAGTTCTTGGATAAGAGAGTATAGAACCAATTTTCCCTATTCTTGCTTTTTTTTTTCTATTCTTTCTTTCTAAATTCAACTAAATACCTTAGAAATAATTCAAAAGACAACCATAAAAGGACTCTGAAGAAGGTACACTGGCTAGGGCCCATAATACTAAAAGTGGGACAGGTGTCAGTGACCTGGGTTTCATTTTTACAACCCATATGTATCTAATTTGGTGTCAGGAAACCCTCTGACTCTGAACAGGGAAACAAACAAGCAAATAAAGAAAAAAATGAATAAAGACAACAAAATTTAAAAATAACAAACAAACAAACAAAAAACAAGAAAAGCATGATCTCTTTGAACAAGGCATCTGAAAAGGAGTTGGGCAGCAAAAACTTGGCATTAAGATCCATATCTAACAGCAGTCTATGCCCATTTTTCTGTAGTGGCATCACTAGCAAGGCTGTGACAGGCCAAGCCCTCCCTTCCCCTATACCTTCCAACAGCTGTATCTTATCTACCTACAGCCAGACCTTCAGTGCAGTTTCTGAGGGCCACTAGAATCTATAGGCTATACCTAAACAGGGCACCTGCCTACCAAAATAAGATTAAATAAGAAAAAAATAGCATACATATAAATGGAACTCAAGGGCATTATACTAAGTAAAATAACTCAGAGTAAGACAAATATCTTATGATGTCTCTTATATGTGGAATCTAAAGAAATAAATGATCTCATAGAGGACAGATTAACAGTGCAAGAGGCAGGGGTGGGGCAGGGGTGGGGCATGGGAGAATTAGATAAATTGATTTTTTTTGTTTAAATATATTGAATAAAAGCTTTTACAGAGCATATAGTATAATAATTATTTAATGAAAGTAAGGTATTTGTATATGACCTTCTATGTGTATGTGAGTAGGGAATGTGTAAGGAAAAACAACTTTACAGAAACACACTAAATCATTAATAATGACTGTATTGGGGTTGGAATTGTGAGGAAGGGGTAAATGAACTTTAGTACTTTACTCTTCATTATTTTCTAATTTTGACATTTTGACTATATATGAAGCTTGCAGGAGGCAGGTTTCACAGGCAAGAATGAAAGAGTATGCCTACTACCCATCAGTTAAGGTGAGTCAACTAATCCTTCACAACAAATGGGGAGACAGATATTTTTGGAACTCATACCATGTAACAGGCATTCTACTAAGTGGTAGAACTCCTGTAGGGCTGGAGAAATTGGCACTGTTCAATGTTTATGATTAAATAAACTCACCATTACATGATTCAAAGTGTATAGCTTTGGGTATATTATTTCTTTCCTTACTTTTTCAAATTTCCCATTTTAAACTAAATACTGATGACAATAATCTCATTGAGTTATTGAGGGGACTAATGAGTTAATACTTTAACATTAGTCCTTTACCTAGCATGTAATATGTGCTTGGTAATACCAGCTACTACTACCCTCTCCATTTTACAGATAATGAAGTTGAGATGAGTAAGTTAAAAACAATTACTCAAGGTCATTCATTTACTAGACCATGAAACTAGGAATTGAATGTAGGCACCTGACTCCAAATTATGATATTTATCACTGTATCTGATGGCCCTCATGCTATATTCATCATTCGGCAAAATAAGTTGCAAATGATGATTTCTGCAAATGAAAGATAGGTATTAACTCCGGGAAGAGATGAATGGTAATCTTCCACTGCACAAAGAAAGAACAACATTATCAACACAGTTATTTTTTGAAAGGAACAAAGGAACAATAATTTTTAAAAAGTATGTGCTTGGGTATGGATTTATGTCTGAACTGACATGAAAGTATGGTAAGGTATCTTTTAGTTGAAGAATAAATATAAACTAAGGGAGCTCTTAGTTGAATATCAGAAATTATTTTATAGCAAGTACATTAACTATTATAACTACTTAGTAACTAAAAGTGGGGCACCTGGATGGCTCAGTCAGTTAAGTGTCTGACTCTTGGTTTCAGCTCAGGTCATGATCTCACGGTGATGAGATCAAGCCTGGTGGTGGGTTCTATGTTTAGCAGGGAGTCTGCTTCAGGATTCTCTCTCTCTCTACCCCTCTCCCACTCTTCCCTCTCTCTAAAATAAATAAATCTTTAAATAACAATTGAATGAAATACTGACTCCTCAGAACAGTTGTACAAGTATTTTTAATAAACCTAGAATTGTAAATATGTCAAGAAACTGGCAAGAGATGTTTATCAACGGAGCCACAGTTTTCTGATAGAAGAGGATAATTTGCATGGTTGGATATGTGTCTTTTCTATTAGCTGTTACTCTGGCTCTATGATTAATGAATGTCTCTTACTATTTTGCTTGCAGAAATATCTGCCACTTCAACAGGCTCAATTTTAATTTAATGCTATAATGAATATTTATTTTATTTTCTTAAATATAATTGCAACATTTAATCACTTTTTAAAAGTTTCTATGTTAATAGTTCATTATTTCATAAGAGATAGTAAACTTAATAGTTTTATACATAAATGATGTGCTTACATATTCTAAATGTTCATATTATGTTTTTGGTTGCTTTTGAAGTGTCCTTTCCCTGAGATAGCTGTTGTACTTCTCTAAGGAGAGTAAGCCTGTCCTGATCTTCATTTTAATTTTCTACAAAGTATTTTTCTTTGGTAGGAAAATAGTTTTTTTGGATGTTTGGTAATTCTATCCATTAATTTAAAACAATGCAAAGAACAGCAGGAAAGTATATTAAGCTCTGCACAGCAACTTGTGTGTGTGTGTGTGTGTATGTGTACCCAGCTTCTGTATGAAATGAAAAGGACTCCAAATAGAGCCTTTGCATATGGATGGAACACAAAATTTAGTGCACAGTTAGAACCATATTTAGGAGCATACATGCTATGTCCAAGACATCAGAAGACATCTTCATTATCCTTTACTATTTCTGCTTTCTGAAAGAATAATTTTGTTAATCATAATATATACTTTCCTTATTTTTATATCCCTTCTTATCTATCATTCAGATTCCACGGTCTTCAAATCATGTTGCCAATCTGTTAACTTTTGTTGTTTAGAGTATGAGTAATAAAAACCCAATCCTGATCAACATGAATATATTAATAGTTGATTATGCACCAATACTGAATGGATGAACTTTGGAAAATTACAAAGTAGATCAAACTGATTCCATTCTAAATCTGTGATCATAAGTGTAGAATTCTCTCTCTCTTATTTATTGTTCACCTATAGTGCTTAGAATAAATAGCATCTGGTAAATAAAAGGCATTCTAAATTATCTGCTGAATCAATGAATAAAAACCCAAAGTGGGAATAAATCGATCCTTTATCTCCATCGTCTTAACAATACCAGTAGAAGTTGCAATTCCTGAAAGTCTTCTTCTCTTCTCACTCTTTTGGGAAGTTTGATCTACATCAATAGTTCAATTACTCCTAAATGCCAATGGCAGACAGATTCTCTGATACATGCCACTTAATTCCAATCCCATAAATTCACTTATTGCATGGCATTTTTAGTTGCATTTATCAAAGGCACTTCCAAGTTAAGTTGGAACTACAGACCTCTTCCCGATAACTTTAGCTTTTTTCAGTCTAGTGCTTCCCCAGGGTTTCCTGCTTCATTGAAAGTACCCCTACCCTCAGAGTTAGTCTTGAAAAATTACTCATCCTCTTTCACTGTCACTTCCATCATTAAATCCTCTTTTAAATATCTAAAATTTTCCAAATTATCATTCTTCATTCAATCTCTATTGCTGCCAACTGGTCTAAGTTACCTTTTATGAAAAATGTATTTAAGTTGAATTTACAGGGTGTGTGTGTGTGTGTGTGTGTGGTCACTATATCAATCAAAATAAGAAAACTTTCCACCACTCTAAAAAGACCCCTTGAGTGCCTTGGTGGCTCAGTGGGTTAAATCCTCTGCCTTCGGCTCAGGTCATGATCCCAGGGTCCTGGGATCGAGCCCCAACATCAGGCTCTCTGCTCCATGGGGAGCCTGCTTCTTCCTCTCTCTCTCTGCCTGCCTCTCTGACTACTTGCAATCTCTGTCTGTCAAGTAAATAAATAAAATCTCTAAAAAAAATAAAATAAAATAAAAAGACCCCTTGTGACTCTTAGTGTTCAATTTTCCAACCCTACCCCCAAGCAACAACCAGTCCAATTTCTATCACTGTAGATTAGTTTTGTTCATTCTAGAACTTCACATGAATGGAATTAGAGAGTATGCACTCTTTTTGGTTTAGCTCCTTATTTTTCATAAGATAGTTTTGAAATTCCTCCAAATAGTGCATATCAATGATATGTTCTTATATTTCTCAGTAACAGTCCATTATATAAATACAGGAAAATGTGTTAATCCACTCAATTTTGTTGTGCTTTGGGATTATTTAAAATTGTAGCTATTATAAATAAAGCTGCTATGAATATTTGTATATAGGTTGTTTTCTGGATCCATGATTTAATTTCTCTTGGTAAACACCTAGGACTGGAATTTTGCTATTTTATATGTTAAGCTCATGTTTGACTTCACCAGAAACTGCCAAACTGTTATGTTTCAGCTAATGAAGGAATACCTGTCAAAGGAATGTTGTCCAGCTTTAACCAATTAAAAAAGCCAGAGGAAAAAAAGAAATGAAACAATGGTTTTCAGACATTGGACAATAGTCAGTACAAGACTGTGATCACTGAGAGAGGAGAAACAAATGAGATGAGTTCTAAAATAATGCCATCTTATGGCTATGGGATAGCCTCCAAGGCTCAGTGAAGAGAATGAACTCACACAGTGTTTCACTCTTTTACTGAGTTGAGGATGTAGAGACCAGATTTCAAGGCAACTGAGGGAACTAGAATTTGCAGGGCTGAGCAGCACAGTGGGGAATAGTATGGAGAAAGGGTTAAGTATCCTTGAGTCTTTGGTGCATTAAATTTGTACATGCATGACATGAAAGTCCACAAGGTTAATGAAAGAACCAAAGACAAGTAAGTCACACAATTCCCAGAACCCATAGCAGCCATCTTGGGTAGACCTTCTACTCTTCAGGATATTGGGCAGTCCTGAGAAGAGTCTTGCCCTAGAATGAAAGCTGCTCTATACCTACAATAGTACTATGTTAAAAAAACAAAACAAAACAGTGACGAGAGTGGACATTCTGTCTTGTTCCTGATTGTAGAAGAAAAGCTCTCAGTTTCTCCCACTGAGGATAGTATTAGCTGTGTGTTTTCCATTTCTACACACCAATAATGAATCAGCAGAAAGAGAAATCAAGGACTCAATCCCATTTACAATTGCACCAAAAACAGGGAGATACCTAGAAATCAACCTAACCAAAGAGGTAGAAGATCTGTACTCTGAAAACAATGGAATACTTAAGAAAGAGATTGAAGATGAAAAAAAGAAATGGAAAAGCATTCTATGTTCATGGATTGGAAGAACAAACATTGTTAAAATGTCTATACTAGCCAAAGCAATCTATACATTTAATGCAATTCTTATGAAATTATCATCAACATTTTTCATAGAGCTATAACAAAAATTCCTACAATTTGTATGGAACCACAAATGACCTTGAATAGCCAAAGCAACCTTAAAAGAGAAAAGCAAAGCCGGAAGCATCACAATTCCAGATTTCAACCTATAGTACAAAGCTATAGTCATCAAAATAGTATCATATTGGCACAAAAACAGACACATAAATCAAAAGAACAGAAGAGAAAACTCAGAAATGAACCCACAACTATATGGCCAATGAACCTTCAACAGAGCAGGAAAGAATATCCAATGGGAAAAAGTCTCTTTAACAAAAAGTAATGGGAAAAATAGACAGCAACACGCAAATGAAACTGGACAACTTTCTTTTACCATACACAAAAATAAATTAAAAGTGGATTAAATGCCTAAATGCGTGACTAGAAACCACAAAAATCCTAGGGAACACAGACAGTAACCTTTTGACATTAGCCATAGCAACTTCTTTCTAGATATGTCTCCTAAAGCAAGAGGAATAACAGCAAAAATAAACTACTGGGACTTCCTCTAAATAAAAAGCTTCTGCACACAAAGGAAACAACAAAATTAAATGGCAACCTATGGAATGGGAGAAGATTCTTGCAAATGATATATCCAATTAAGGGTTAGGATTCAAAATTTATAAAGAATTTAGCAAATATAATACCCAAAAAGCAAATAATCCAAATAAAAAAATGGGAAGAAGAAATAAATATATATTTTTCCAAAGAAGGCATCCAGATGGCCAACAGACACATGAAAAAGGCTCATCATCAATCACCATCAGGGAATTACAGATAATCACGTCAAAAAACGGGCAGAAGACATGAACAGACACTTCTCCAAAGAAGACATACAAATGGCTAATAGACACATGAAAAAATGTTCACCATCATTAGCCATCAAGAAAATTCAAATCAAAACCACATTGAGATATCACCTTACACCAGTTAGAATGGCCAAAATTAACAGGACAGGAAACAAGTGTTGGAGGGGATGTGGAAAAAGGGGAACCCTCTTACACTGTTGTGGGAATGCAAGTTGGTGCAGCCACTTTGGAGAACAGTTTGTGGGGTTCCTCAAAAAATTAAAAATAGAGCTACCCTATGACCCTTCAATTGCACTATTGGATATTTACCCCAGAGATGTAGATGTAGTGAAAAGAAGGGCCATCTGTATCCTAATGCTCATAGCAGCAATGGCCACAATCACCAAACTGTGGAAAGAGCCAAGACGCCCTTCAACAGACTAATGGATCAAGAAGATTTGGTCCATATGTATAATAGAGTATTGTGCCTCCATCAGAAAGGATGAACACCCAACTTTTGCATCAATAAGGACAGGACTGGAAGTGATTATGCTGAGTGAAATAAGTCAAGTAGAGACAGTCAGCTATCATATGGTTTCACTTACTTGTGGAGCATAAGGAAGAACATAGAGGACATTAGGAGAAGGAAAGGAAAAGTGAATTGGTATAAATCAGAGGGGGAGATGAAGCATGAGAGACTGTGGACTCTGAGAAGCAAACTGAGGGTTTTGGGGGGATGGGTGAGCCTGGTGGTGGATATTAAGGAGGGCATTTATTGCATGGAACACTGGATGTGGTGCATAAACAATGAATCTTGGAACACTGAAAAAATAAAATTTAAAAAAATTGAAACTTAAAAGACACTACAATATGAGGCAGAGAAATCTTTTAGTTATTATGGAAAACAATTATTCAGATAACAAATGTGGAGATGACAAAGTTCTATATAATCTGTCAGGGAATATCTAGCTAGAATAGAATTCAAGGACTTTGTAATAGCTCATTTTAATAAAATAGCAAGAATAATAATATTTACAACATTAAGTGTGTATCCCATTTAGTCCAGAGTAGCCCTGCATCAAATTTAATAGTCTTACTCAATAGAAAACATTTCCTCCTCTGTGCAGAGTGAAACACCTCAGAGAACTGAGAAACACAGCAGTTATTTAATTCAATGGCTTATGTTTGTTGGGACAGGAAAGAACAAAACCACACAGACTACTGAAAAATGCTTTCCTTGTATACCAGATTCCACATGATTTTGTATTTTAAAAAGTGTTTCATTTGTTAACAGAAGGAAGCCAAAGACTCAGTTGTAATCTCTGAAAAATGAAATGTAGAAATCTAAGCAATGCTAGATATGAGATCACAAAAAAAGTGAGACAACTTTGGGGTGAACTTCTTTTAAGTTTAAAGAAAAAAATGATATTAACCCACCTTCAAATTGTGTTCTAGTTTATGTTAGTGTTTAAAATATGCATTTTCTCTCTCATAGTATTAGAAAAGATTTTAGTCGTGAGCCATTGAGGTCAATGATGTTAATAGCTTCTTCCAGTTCACACAGCCAGAATTAACTGGCAAAGCAGAGATCAGAATCTAAGTGTTTTTACTCCAACAAAGTGGTTTATCTTATTGACCAGAAAGGAGATTCTCACTGAGGACATGTCTCATAGTATGTCATACTTTCCAGTATATAAAAAAAAACAAGATTATTTTTCCTGTAGGGCACAAAATATCATTGAAAAATTCTAATTCTTAAACCAGTTAAATGCTGAATATTACTAATATCTAATACTATATTAATACTATGTAAAATAAATGAACAAGATTGAAAGTTTTTGATTTCATACTAATACAAGTACACACACTTGGATTAGTACTTTTTTCCAATTTATGTAGCTGATTCTATGTGCTTTTTACATTTATTGTATTTCCACAGTGTTAGATTTTTTTTCTATTCTTTAGGACATTAAGAAATTAAGCTGGGTTTCCTAAGTCAGGTCTACTGATACAGTTGTCCAATCCCTCTTGTAGAATTTTTTACAATAGATTTTTATTTAAGAAACTAATGATCACCATCATTCTTTACTCCAAGCTGGGAATTGTATTGTTAAATTTATACTAAACAGCCCCAGTTTTTTAATCTGCCACTCATATGACACTGAAAATGAAAACAAATGTATTTTCTCTCTTTGTGCTGAACGATTATGAGACAAAATAGATTCACCCTTTCCTGTGCTAAGCAAAGCTGTGATCCAACCAAATACCTCACTTAAATAAGACAAAACTTTGCTGATCAAGGCTCTCTTCAAGACCACCACCACAGCCTGCCCACTAAAATGAAGATAATTTGTCATAAACTTTGCCCATCCACCAGTTCACCAACCTAAATCACAGAATCAATGCCTTAAAACACTATAGATATCTTCCACTGATTTTTCTTTTTTGAGACATTATTAGGATCATCTCAAAATTGGTTCCTCCTTCTTGAAGTTATTCTAGTAAATTCATCTTTACTTTATCCACAAGTTTTTCTTGTGATCCTTAGAAGAGTTGACTATCAGCAATATAGCTTCCTACCCACTAATTATACAGGCCACTTTCTTTTTTACACATTCCAATTTGTCAGCATTCCTTGTAAAATGCATTAGAAAAAAAAAACCCACAACATTGTGGGTGTGGCACATAGTCAAAAGAAGCAAAGATGTGACAAAATAAATGGGATAAATGATCTTCACAGATATTCTCAAAAATATGTTTTAATTATGCTGAGTGAAATAAGTAAAGCAGAGAGAGTCAATTATCATATGGTTTCACTTATTTGCGGCGCATAACAAATAACATGGAGGACATGGGGAGATGGAGAGGAGAAGGGAGTTGAGGGAAATTGGGGGGAGATGAACCATGAGAGACTATGGACTCCGAAAAACAACCTGAGGGTTTTAAGGGGCGGGAGGTGGGAGGTTGGGGGAGCCAGGTGGTGGGTATTATGGAGGGCTCGCATTGCATGGAGCACTGGGTGTGGTCTAAAACTATGAATTCTGTTATGCTGAAAAGAAATGAAATTAAAAAATATATATATATGTTTTAATACTAAACTTTCTAATACTTAAATATATTCTCCAGATTACAATTTTGAAATATATGTATATATATATAAATACATAGAAATAAAACTGTATATTAAATTTATTTCTAATGTCATTTAGTTTATTAATAACTGTAACTTTAAGAGCAAGATAATTTTGTATTGATGTAAAATTACCTTCACACATACTACTACGTGATAGGAGTGCCAATTCAATAAATGCCTCTATAATCAAAGAAGAAAATGAAAATAAAATCATAACAAAATAAAAATATGTATCTTAAGGGAATAACCAAATTCACCAGTCCCAGAAGTGCTATCAATAAATTCTACATACTGTTTTTTATTACAAACTTCTATGAAAAAAAAGTATCTTTACCATGATCTGTTATGTTCCTTGACTTAAGTGGATGTTCTGTTTTATTGATTCTAAGAGCTTCTGTCCAGGTAGGAAGTAGGCAGGCAGAGACAGAGAGAAGGAAGCAGGCTCCCTGCTGAGCAGAGAGCCTGATGTGGGGCTCGATCCCAGGACCCTGAGATCATGACCTAAGCCTAAGGCAGAGGCTTAACCCACTGAGCCACCCAGGCGCCCCAGGAACTATAATGTTTTAAACATTTCTGTTGTATTGATTCATGATTACTGGCCCCTTAAAGTTGGTTTGAAGAATACCGAATGAACTAATGATATTTATCAAAAATTTCTTCTGTTATTATCCTAAAAGAGTACTTGTTTGAAATATTGTCCAGTAAAAAGTTTTCTTCTGAGATATGTAGAAAGTTATCCATATATGCTCAATATTTGGTAAACAGTGAGTCATGATTCAGTTCACAGTCTTAGTTTTAACTAAATATACATTTACAGTGCCTACTTTATTCCTGGAATGGTGTTAGGTTCTGGAATATAGGGAAAAAGTGTAATTTTTTAATAGGTAACACATCTGTTGATTCAAAATTCAAAAAACATACTAAGATAACCTTCCTGAAACAATTGCCCTGTAAAAAAGCAGTTGATATTGGCAGCGTATCATTTGTTAACAGAGACAATAACTGCATATGCAAATCAAATGCATATATGTTTCACATTACATTCACTCTTTTTTTTAAATTAACTTACTGAGGTATGATTTACAAACAATAAAATCACCCAGTTAAACATACATTTTAATAAAATATGACAAGTATATAGTATAAATACCACCAAAATCAAGATGTAGAATATTTCCATCTTTGCCAAAGAGCAGGGGGCAAGCATTACTTAAACATTTAATGGTAGGATTTATCTTCTACCTAGATTAAAAATTTACAACTAATTTTGCATTTCTTAGAACACAGCAGAATCATGAGATCAGTAGCTTCATAATTAAATCTGTGTTTTGAGAATTCTATCATAACTGTCAGTTTTAGGGTTTTTTCCCCAAGAAAGTTAAGAATGATGGCATTCTATCCATATCATTTAGAAGTTTATTGGGCACCAAGTACCTAAATAATAATAACTTATTCAAACTGTCATTTATTTATCCATATTCAGGTCAGCTGTCCTATGACACCATTAGAAATCTAGGCTCTGTCATTCTTTTTAATCCACCAGACTTTAAGTACAGTATTTTGTTTTATTTTGAATAAATGGCAAGATGGCTGCTGTAGCTCCAGCCGGCATAAGTGTTTGATATAGTTATAAAGGCTGAATATGAGACAAGGATAGTACTAGCCACACTGGTCTCTTTTAATTAAGAAAGAAATATTTCCAGAGACATTTGTAACAGAGTTGCACTTTATTGTCCATAATTGGACCACCCATATCTGCAAGTGATGCTGGGAGAGTGAAGAAGAGAACTGTTATAATGGTTTTAGATCAATTATGATCAAATGCTTAGGTTTGTTCACATTCCATCACAAAATAACTGGGGTTTGGTAAGAAAGGAGATTTTTGGGGGATCTTGTCTTGACAGCATTGTCTGTAACACTGCCTACTTGCCGATGCTATGATGCTTATAGGAAAAACATATGAACAGACTCTTGAGTTTTAATCTGTTTCTTGCCTTTATTGGTGAAGAGATCGTGGGGTGTCTGGGTGGCTCAGTTGGTTAAGCATCTGACTCTTGGTTTTGGTTAGGTCTAGATCTCAGAGTGGTGGGATCTAGGCCCATGGTTGGCAGGCTCTGATGGGCAGGCTCTGATCCCAGTGGGGAGTTTGCTTGAAGACTCTCTTCTTCTGCCTCTACCCCCCCTTGTGAGCATGGACATTCTCTCTCTCTCAAATTAATAAATGTCTTTACTAGTTTATTAGTGTGATGAGACCTTGAATAAATTATGACAATATAAGAATATTTCAGGAATTGAAACAATTACATGAAAGATTTCAAGACTTCCACAACTGTATGTTCTCACCTCCCTACATGCATACTCAAAAATGCCCTATGTAACCTGACAACATGCATGGATTATCTGTGTTAACTAAATCCATCTCTATACTTGATCCTTACCTCTTAGCCATTCTTATCTTTTCAAGGATATTACTTCACTCCTTTCCAACTCTCTTCTGTACCATTAATTTTCCTACTCTACAGGGTATTTCTCATCAACTTCCCTATTTTTTTCTTCTACCTTCTTCACTTTCCTTATAAGTTTCCACCCCACTTCTTTGTTCTCCTTTGCGGCCAGTCATCCTTGAAAGAGTCACCTATATTAATACACAAAATTTTAAAAAACTGCTTGAGACTTGTGACAATTATAAAAATGATACTCAGATATGACATGATTCAAAGGGATCATCTTTTCTTCTGTGTCTCAAAGGCAAAAGTACATTTCTCCTCATTCATTAATTCCAGAATTTCATCACACAATGATGACTAATGGGACCCCCATAATCATTAAAGTAATCCAGGGTAAGCCTTTCTGAAACAAGTATGTTTGACTCATTTGGGAAATGAGAGTGGATATTTGGAGAAAATTCAGTTCTGTTAGTATAGAAGGAAGGATGGATATATAACCAACAGAGCTTGTGCTACCCATTGTCCTTCCAGTGACCTAGCCGATTAAGCAATAAATATCAGATATCTATGAAAACCCAGCTTGGACATCATTTCTGGTAAAACATTAGTTCCTTTTTGGAGTAAAAGCAGCTACTATGCCACAAGATACTTGTTTTCTGTGAAACACAATTTGGAGAGAGTCAATATAAAGAAATGACATAGTATAAAATGAGGCAGAGAAAGAGATATAAATGACTTGGTTAAATCTCTAAAGAATAATCAGTTTAAGTTAAACATGAATCTATTCAGAATTGAAAATGTGGTGAACACTCAAAACAAGTAAGATGCTCTAGGAAGAAAATACATTAAAAAATAACAGAAGCTACTCTGCCTGAGAAACAGCTTCATGGTCTTTGGAAAGTAATTCATAAACAGTCAGCTTTGACATGTTGTTTAAAATAACAATAAAAATACAATAACAATTTTCAAAGTATTCAAAAGAGTCAAGATAATCACAGATTCATACCAAAGTAGTTAGTAATTTTTTCTTGTTTTTAGCCTTACAATGAGATGTAAATTGCCCGTATCATAATCCTTCTCATACCCTAATTCACAGAAAACTATCTACAAAAGAAGAACAGTCACAGCATAAATGAAGATCTTTAACCAAAAAGGAAGTAATCCTTTGATGTCTGTTTCTGGCTTAATCAGAGATAGGATTTACTCCCAGGTTTCTGATCTTTTTCTAGCTATAAACAAAGTAGATGGCACTTACCCACCTAACAAGAAATTTAAAAAAAAATAGATGAGCAAAGAACAAGAACCTTTTATCAGCAATCTTCCTTATGAATGTTGATCATGTAGACTCCATGACTGCCAGGATCTAGACAGTACTTTCTCCTCATTTTACCTATCGTCGGAGGATACATCTTAGTGATATCATATAGCAGGGTAAAAATTGAAAATGGGAAACTGAGCTCCAAATTCCTCCAAAGTTTCTGTTGGTGATCTGTTGCTCTGAGGTAAGAACTGCACATTCTTCATTAAGTTAGAGTATAAATCTTGAACCTCTGAAGTATAAATATGTACTATTTTCCAGAAAAAAATGGAATACAGTGGGAGAAGGCTACAGTAGTTAACAATGATCCATTATCCTCCCAATGTCCTCATAGATTGGGAGATAAGTATAAGATGGCTATTAAAACAGAGTATGAGCATTATTTGTGGTAAAATCAGGTAAGAAAACATGGGAGAGACCAGGTTCCAAAGTGGGGTTTCTTGATCTCTGATACTCTCTAGATAAGTTGGACTGCAGAGCAAGACCAAACTGACTATCCACTCATTTCCAAGCTCCAAAGCCACCATAAAACTAGATGCACCTACTTCATGGGAACTAGACTCTGAAAGAGATTTTTATCTTACCTAAGGACATTCTAAAGTAGGGGAAAGAAAGAAATAGTGAAAGAGAAAGAAAAAATGGAAAGTAGGCTGGAAGAAAAAAGGAAAGAGAGGAAAGGAAAAAAGGAATGGTGGAATGTATGAATGACGAAAATGTCCCTCAGTAGAATATAACCTCCATGAAGGATCTTTGTTTTGCTGTATTTCAAGTTCCTGAAACATAAGAGGGTGCTCAATAGTTATAGAGTAAATTTCACAAAATGATCACCAACACATGTACATACATCTTTGAAGTTTTCAAGGATAGGATCTGTTAGCGCAACAAAAAAGTCTATTTCTTAACCTAATATCAGAGAATATTCTATAAATTTCCATTTTAATGATTAAGCAGCACATATACCTTTTTTTAACTGAGGGTTAATTCTCTTTCTAGTTAACTCCAACTATCCTCTGGCACAATTCTGTGTTAGGCCAGAATGAACATGTGCTGCACCTGGAAACAATTAAGCACCAAGACCATTTGAGTGGCGCAGGTGTTCTGGCAAGCCGAAAACTTCCATTCTCTGTAACCAGCTGAAGATCTTGATTAATTGACTTGATTTTAACCTCAAGTAATGTCCACTGAGTTGGCTAAGATATATGAGATGACAATGAACCTTAGTTACACGGGGAGAAGAGCCATTACATGTTTGTGTAAAAATAAACCCAATTCGTCTTAGCAGTATCTATAAAAAGATAGTATTAATAATTCTTTGGATTCTATGTATGCTTTTCTCTGATTCTCAGTAGAGTTTAATGAAAATAATGGACCTTATGGTAAAATGGTGCAAATTCTATTTACTTGAGGGAAATATAATAGTTTCAAGAATCTCCTGTTGAGGAATTTATTTTCCTATACCCTAGAATCAAATTTCTGCTTTTTTTCTTGTATTTTATTGTTAGGAATTGGAGATGATGCTTCCAGGGAAAGGAGATTAATACAAATGTGTGAAATCAGTGCATCACCGATGCCAAAACAATTATTTCCCTTTTTGGACCATATTCTTGCTTAGACTAATTACACACATGTTAAAAATAGTGGCATTCCAAATTTGTGGTTAGTGGTATATCTAGCAGAAGTAAAATCTTTAGTAACATAACATTTGATAGTTGACTGATCACAAATGCAACATCTGAATTTTTTGTTTTTAATTTTTATGCTAACAGATCTTGATCTGATTGCTTTCCACACTGCTTATACCAGCAGGAACCAGTTTCTGAAAATTAATTCATATGCTTCTTTTCACATACTTTAAAAATATATTTAGGGGCTCCTGGGTGGCTCAGTGGGTTAAACCCTCTGCTTTCGGCTCAGGTCATGATCCCAGGGTCCTGGGATCAAGCCCCACATCGGGCTCTCTGCTCCACGGAGAGACTCCTTCCTCCTCTCTCTCCCTGCCTGCCTCTCTTGCCTACTTGTAATCTCTGTCAAATAAATAAATAAAATCTTTAAATATATATATACATATATATATATTTAAAGATTTTATTTATGTATATATATATATATACATATATATATATATATTTAAAGACCTGCTTGCCATTTTTCTCTTCTCACTTTTCCTCCAATGGTCATCTACTTTTAACAGAATAATATTCAACTCTTTCTTTGAATAATTTAGATGTTTACTACATGTTAGCATCTAGCAACCAGACAAGGCTATGGCAGAAAAATGTTTCAGAGCATAAAAACAAAATTCATTCAAAGAAGGCTGTCTACTACTTGAAATAAAGGTGTTATGTAAGTTCTAGAAAAAAAAATAAAGAATATAGTTCTGTCTCTATTAGCCTAGAGATGCATTCTAATGACCATCCCATCGCTTCTCGGCCTTTTGGCTAAGATCAAGTCTAATGACCATCCCATTTGCTGTGACTTCACCTCAGAAATATAAAAATATATAGACAGGGCTTTTTGTCTAAAGTAAGCAGGTAGATATAGCAATGAAATGTTTTAAATACAAAGAAGGGGTGCCTGGGTGGCTCAGTCTGTTAAGCATCCAACTTTTGATTTCAGTCATGATCTCAGGGTTGTGAGATCGAGCCCTGCACTGGGCTCTGTGGTCAACAGGAAGTCTGCTTGAGATTCTTTCTCTCTCTTTCCTTTTACCCACCACCCCCCGCTCCTGTGTGTGTGTTTGTGTGTATGCACACGCGCGTGCATGCTCTAAATAAAGTCTTTAAAAAATAAAAAGATATGAAAGATGTAAGGCCTTTAATAATAAAAGGTTCTATTTCTTTATATTGGTCTTGTGTGTCTGTATTTTTATTGAGCCAGCTCAGTTTACTCAGATGATAAACTATTTTTTTTCTGCCATTCATATTCCCTGTAACCCTTCTTACACATATCACTTCTTAAATTACTACATATTTTCTATATATTTTATCATTTTTTTTATTGCTCCTTCCCATTGTATTTGAATCTAAGCTTCAGGACCTACAACAGATGGTGAGAATAGGTGATAAATAAAAATTTCTTGTGTAAGTAAATGCATGAATTAAGATATTTCAAAGGCAATAGCTTAACCTCAATACTGTCATTTGCTAGTTCTACAGTAATCAACAAGTCATTTAATGCTTTGAATCACAACATAAGCACAAGAAAGAAAGGAAAAAGGGAAACAAAATGGAGAGACTTAGTCACTTCCTTCCCTATCCTTAATAGTAAGATATAGGTTCTCAAGAGCAACTGGTGCTTAGAAAAAAACTGTGAAGAGCTGATCAAGTCATGGAAGCTTGTCAGCAGCCACCTGATGTGTTGAACATATCAGAACAGTATTACAGAAACTAAAATTTATTCTGGAGTCCAGGTTTGCAGTAAATTATATACAATTAATTTTTGCTTATAGTGTTTACAATCATTAAGCATTTTTTTATTGTTTTTTTTTACAAAAAATTTTTTTATTAATTTCATTACTTTTCAGCGTAACAGAATTCATAGTTTTACAACACACCCAGTGCTCCATGCAATGCATGCCCTCCATAATACCAACCACCTGGCTCCCACAACCTCCCACCCCCTGCCCCTTCAAAACCCTCAGGTTGTTTTTCAGAGTCCATAGTCTCTCATGGTTCATCTCCCCCCCAATTTCCCTCAACTCCCTTCTCCTCTCCATCTCCCCATGTCCTCCGTGTTATTTGTTATGCTCCACAAATAAGTGAAACCATAGGATAATTGACTCTCTCTGCTTGACTTATTTCACTCAGCATAATCTCTTCCAGTCCCGTCCATGTT
>PISX010023567.1:0-29525 GCA_004024625.1 Mellivora capensis
AGGCAGAGGCAGAGGGAGAAGCAGGCTCCCCGCCGAGCAAGAGCCCGATGTGGGACTCGATCCCAGGACGCCGGGATCATGACCTGAGCAGAAGGCAGCCGCCCAACCAACTGAGCCACCCAGGCGTCCCATGCATGTTATACTTTTAATAATAACCCTGCATGTAAGTTCATCACTCTCCCTTGGAGTCAGTGAAAACTTAAGTGGGTAGTTCCAACAGCCCTGCCTTCCTCTACGTCCCAGCTGCTATTACTCTTGGTCTTTTCATTGAAAACGTATTCTTCCCTTATGATATCAATTAGCTTAAACTTTATGAGTAGAAAAACGTATTATGGAAATGGAACTGACAGATTAAGATGTCCTAAAAACTAAAGCAACTAAACACACACATACAATTAATTAAAAAATAAGCAGAGAGCACTTTTCCAAAGAAGACATACAGATGGCAGCAGACACATGAAAAGATGCTCAACATCACTCTTCATCAGGGAAATGCAAATCAAAACCAGGCTGAGATATCACCAGTTGGAATGGCTAGACTCAAAAAGATACATGATAACAAGTGTTGGTAAGGATGTGGAGTAGAGGGAACCCTCCTGCACTGTTGATGGGAATGTGAATTTGTGAGGCCACTATGGATAAGAGTATGGGTCTCTTCCACAAAATTCTTGAGATTGTACCTAGTCACAATCAGATCACGGCAAATCTGGATAACAAATACACCAATCTGATACAACTTGAGGATTTCTGTGGTATCAGAGTCCTAATGGACTAAAAATTTACCACCATTTTCAGGATTACTGAGGCTGAACACCTCAAGGTTTAAACTGATCCATCCCAACTTTTACCCAAGCCTGCAGTGTCCTTAAAGCCTGAAGAAAAGGATGAATTAAAGCCCATGCTAAAAGGAATAATAGACAAAGGACTCATTTCACCTTGCGCTAGTCCTTATAACACTACCCTGAATATTAAGTAACTGGGTGTACAGATTTATTCACTATCTCAGGGGTAGCATTAATAAAATTACATCTCACATCCTACAGTGCCAATACCATACTATTCTTACCCTAACCCAATGCAAACCCATCAGGTTTAGGGTTATGCATCTATGATCTGGCTTCTTCAGAGCCTGTTCTCATACATTCAAATTAACACCTACTTACCTGTCTTTTGAAGAACCCACAGTATACCTGCATTATCATGCCCCAGAGATTCACTGTCCTTTACGTATCACAAGTTCTTAATCGGGACCTCAAAGTTTCGCTGTAGGATGAGTGTTCACCAAGCTTTAAAGCTTAGAAAAAGCATGAAAATAAATTCTATCGACTTTCTTGACTTTTAGCACAAAAGAACAAAAAAAATTGCAATTTTTTCCAGCAAAAGGGTCATTCATTACCTGGGGCATGATTTGTCTCAGGCAAATTGCTTATCTCCAATTGACTGACGACAGGCTGTGCAGAACTCACCAAGACTCACTACTTATAAATTATCCTAGGTCTCACAAGACATGGTAGACAGAGTTCTCAGCTTCCCTAAGATTGCTTCTTCTCTAGGACCAGACTAAATCCTTGGTGACAGAGCCCCTCTCCCGGAAACACAAGCATGAATATACTTTTTGCTGACTTGAGCTAGCTCTTCAACCATCCTCTGTCCTTGGTCAGTCTAATTTACCTGAAGTTCTAGAATATTCCTTGAACCTAATCATCCCCCAAGCTGTACAACCTTTGTTACTTAATGAAATATACTACGATCCTAGCCGAGACACTTTATACCCTCTGCAATATCATTACTTATCTCTATTCAGTACTGTCAGCCTTTGAAACTTGCTATGCTCCTTCCAGCCCCGAAGTAGCTTTTCCCCTCATTTTCCTGGCCATTTTGTACAAGCATCATTCATACACTATTGCAGACTTACTAGAAATGCTTTTGGACTGTCCACATTTGACCCGGATAGTTGATGGGTCATAGCCACAGGCAGAAATGGTAAATGATCAGGCTGGCTATGCCATAAAGATCTCAAAATCACTCTTTTTTAAAAAGATTTTATTTATTTGAGAGAGAAAGAGTGCGAGTGAGAGAGAAGCAGAAGGAGTAGCAGAGGCAGAGGCAGCGGGTCACAGGGCTCAATCCCAGGACCCCCAGATCATGACCCAAGTGGAAATCAAGAGTCGGACACCCAACCGAGCCACACAGGTGCTCCAGACACTGGTCGTCATTCTAAACTGTGAGGCTGTCGCTGGGAACTTCTCTGCCAATGATACACTCCAGGCAAAAGCAAACCATGAGAGGCAGGGCATGGACACGAGTCCAAACCTCAAGACCCATCTGAAGTCTTCTAAATGAGCTGCAGATAATCACTGCCTGCAGGGGAGCCTGAATGTGTTCTTGTTGCTTATGCTTTTTTCCAGGGTGCATCAAAACATTTCATGGTCAGAGTGAAGGCTCTAAGAGTACACGGAACAGCACATTCTGTATGATTCAATTTATATGATGTTATAGAACAGACAAAACTCATCCGTGGGGGAAAGAAAGCTCAGAACAATTGTCCTCTGGGGTAGTTAAATACAGGGATTACCAGGGAAGGAGCGCCGGGGCTGGGGATAGCAGAGGGGGAGGGAATCTGAAGCAGACTCTGCTGAGGTGGAACCAGACATGGGACTCAATCTCACCACCAGGAGGGAGATCGTGACCTCAGCCAAAACCAAGAGTTGGATGTTCAACCGACTAAGCTCTCCAGGCACCCTGCGTTCCAAATTTTGAGAGGGACTAGGAACGCACTGATTTATGCAGCTGCCAAGACTCATGGTCCACTGAAGATGTGCACACTTTGTCACATGTAAATTTTACTTTAAAAACAAAGAACCAGGGGTGCCTGGGTGGCTCAGTTGGTTAAGCATCTGCCTTCCACTCAGGTCATGCTCTTAGGGTCCTGAGACTGAGCCCGCATCGGGCTCCCTGCTTGGGGGACAGGGAGTCTCCTTCTTCCTCTCCCTCAGTCTGTCTCCCACACTTGTGCTCTCTCTCTCTGAAATAAATAAAATCTTTAAACAGACACACACACACACAAAGAACCACATATATTGAACTCGGTTAATGATATTTATGCTGAAATTATTTAGGCATGAAGTGTACTGATGGCTACAATAGCTTCCTACCCCTTTTATTCTTATTTATTTATTTATTTATTTTAAGATTTTATTTATTTGACAGAAATCACAAGTAGGCAGAGAGGCAGGTGGGGGGCAGGGGGGAAAGCAGGTTCCCTGCTGAGCAGAGAGCTGAGTGGGGAGCTCGATCTCAGGACCCTGAGGTCGTGACCTGAGCCGGAGGCAGAGGCTTAACCCACTGAGCACCAAGGCACCCCTTCCTACCCCTTTTAAAGACTGCCTATTACTCCTTCAATAAACACTTGCAAGTGAGGAAGTAAAGACACTTACCAGTGTCCCTTGAAAGACCTGGCCTCTGCTGATTCTGTGATTTCCTCAGCTATCTCCACCATGCTAGGAGCCCTTCAGTCCTGTGAAGCAGCTATGCTCCCTCCAGGCCTCAGGGCCTTGGCCCCAAGTATGCCCTCAACATAGAAAACCACCTGCAGAGGCAGCGGTTTAACTTCTGCAGATCTTGCCAATCTCATAGGGTAAGCACCTTTCCTGTCCTCCCTGCTCAGGGAGGTCAGGACATGCTCCTCTTCCCCTTTCCCTATATTTTCTTCTCTGGGCCCATCACAGTTCATAGCTGCACATCCATCAAGTAATCACATAAACACTTATCTTCCTCATAAGACTATTACAGGGACCAAACCTGGACGGGGCTGCTTTGCTCACAATTGTATGCCCCGGGTCAGGCTTGGTGCCCAGCACATCAATAGCTAAGCATTCGGGAAATTTAATGGATAGATGATTAAAACCAAATTAAAATAAGATACCACTTTTCACATGAAAGATAGTTTTAAAGGATTGGCAATATTCAGTATTAGGTGAGGGTGTGGAGAAGCAGGGCACTTGGCCCTTGGTGGAGATATAAATCGTAATGGTTTGAAGTCCTATCAAAATGTTCAACGTTAGGGCTGTGGGTGGCTCAGTCATTAAGCATCTGCCTTTGGCCCAGGTCGTGGTCCCAGTGTCCCTGGGATCCAGCCCCACATTGGGCGCCTTGCTCAGCAGGAAGCCTGTTTCTCCCTCTCCCACTCCCCCTGCTTATGTTCCCTCTCTGCCCCATCTCTCTCTGTCAAATAAATAAAATCTTAAAAAAAAAAAACTGTGAAGCCAGCAGTTTCACACCTAGGTACTTATCCAACAGGCACTGTAGTATAACAGTGTTCCCAGAAGTTGCTTGAACTGTTGAAAAACTGGCAACAACTTAAATACCTTTCCAGAGGAGGCTAAAAAACTAAGCCACACCCATAAAAATAATTTCTGTACTCTACCGCCATTATAAGGAATACAGTTAATCCTTCTGTACTGATAGGAGCAATGACTAATAGTGAGAAAAAGCTGCACACAAGTATAACCCCATTTTGTTAAAAAAAAATCCCATATACATAAACACAATTTAAAAGTATGGTATTTTTAAAAAAGGAATGCGGGTAGGACTAAACCGAATAAACCAATATGGGTAGGAATAAACCAAACTATTCATCAGTATTGCCTTCGGAGAGTAGCGAGAGGAGGCAGTCAGCGACTTCTACTTTTACTTTATGATTATTCCAAACCAGCAAGTCTTATAATTAATTTTTTAAAAATATCTGAAACTCTATTTCCATAACAAGGCTTGAAGATAAGATTCCCGTTGCTTTTGTCAAAAATAAAGCTACAACCAGTGAGTGACTGCTCTAGAAAATGGGTCCTAAGGACCTGACTGCCACAAACCACCCAAATGTCAGCTCATGTCTTCAAATCCTACAGGTGAGGTCTGGGCGGAAGGAGGATAGAGTAATGGAAGTGGGTAGTGGAGTCCGAGGATGAGTGTACCTCCTGGATAAGCCGGCAGCAGGACTTAACTGGGCTTTTCCAAGGAGAAGACCCTTTCTAGAGCTGCTGTCCCTTGAGAAAAGATTCGTCGGGAACTCTTTAAACTATTAGCCAAGTTCTCCTAAGCACTGCGTAAAGATCTGACACACGGAGAGAAGGAAACCCTGAGCTCCTTGTCACCCCATCCGGGATGAGCAAATAACGCTCTCATCTCACATGCTCGGTGCGGCTGGGAAACCGGTCTGCACGCGAGTAGCGCTGGCCCAGCGGACCGAGGCCGGAGGCGGTGACCTGGCCCCGCACGTGCGAGCGGGAGGCGGCCAGGCGCGCGCTCCGGGGCCCCTCGAAGACCGCGGGCCCCCACGCCTTCCTTCCCTGCTCCCGCGTCGCCGCGCCCGCGGCCTGGGTACCCGCCCCGCTGTGGCGGCTCTCGAAGGTCGGTGCGGTCACGGAGGAAGCTGCGCCGGACCAAGGGTCTCTCTCCTCCACCAGCTTTGGGACCTTTGCCCGCGTCTCTTAGCCGTCTGGATGCTTCCTCCTTTTCCCGCCCTCCACCTTTAGTAACCAGCCAAGGTCAGGCCCGGCGTGAGGGTTTACGCCCCACTTTGCAAAGCAGTCGCGGCTGGGGTGGCAAGGAACCTGGCCAAGGTCACCTGGCATTACAAGGGTTTCTCCCCCACCCTAGATGCTTGCATGTGAATGTGAATGGCCCTAAGTGCTCCTTTCTTTCCCTCAATGGCCGGTACACAGAATAAAAATGCAGTCTTCGAGCGCCGAGTACCGGTCTGGACCTTGCTTTTCTGAGTCCCGCGCGTCGGGGTCTGGCGCCTTCCCCGGGGGCAGCCGTGCGGCGCAAGGGGCGGGAGCGGGGAGGGCTAAACGACCCCCAGGAAACCTCGGAAGCGTCCCGGACGCCGAGCCCACCGCGTCCAGGTGCCCCCACCCGCGACCCGCGAGGCCCCGCTTCCCAGCCCAAGGGGCGGTCGGTGCCAGCCTCCCCTCGAGGTATCGGGGACAAACATCCACCCGGTCCTTGGGGCTTGACGCCGCCTTCGGCCAGGCTTGGTTCTTGGGAACTCAAAAGCCGAGGCAGGGGCGAGACCCCGGGACGCAAGTCCCAGCCTTACCCAGCGGGTTCGGGGTCGATGCGTGAGCACCGGGCCTTATCCGGGACCCTTGGCAACTCCTGTCCAGGCTTTCAAACCTGGAGGGGCAATAGTGCCAGCCGCAGAAGGCGGACTGCGAGCGCTCCCGGCAGGGTCCCGGGGAGGGGTTGGAGACCTGAGGAGTTAAATGCGCGACCCCCTGGGGACTGGAGGGCTAAAGGGAGCGGCGGCCAATGGCTGCGGTGGGCGGGGAGGAGACGGACCGAGGACCTGCGTGGGCCGCGTCCCTTCCCCACCCTCGCCCTCTCTATGCCCCGCGGCCCCGCCCGCCCGCTGCCCTCTTAAACCCCCCGCTCGACCCTCCCGGCCCGCCCAAAGCCTGCCGGCGCGGAGCCCGCGCCACCGTCAGGGTCCTGGAGGCGCCCGCCCAGTGGCGGCGCTCTAGAAGGTGGGTGCCGGGCTGGGGCTCCGCGGTGGCCCGGGGCCGTCGTCCGCCTGGGCGGTGGGGGAGCGTAGGAAGCCGGCGCTGGCGGAGTTCGTCCTGGGTGGCCGTTTTGCCCGCGTGGGGTTTTCACTCCTTAAGTGGCTTGCAAGTCCCAAGTGGCATATCTTTGCGGTCAGGGGAGGGCAGGAGTCGAGCGCCTTTGGGGGCTCAGGAGGAGACGCAGATGCCTCGTCGTGGCTGACCTCTTCTCCTGACCCCGTGTTCTTTAATTTCTGAGTCACGACCTCGCTGGGTTTCCTTATTGGGCTCATTGATCTTGCCCTCGAGACCCGCCGGCCCTGAAGGGGCTCCCTTCCTCGGCCTTGGTGAACTTGTGTCGATTAAAACGCTATCCTTTCAGGGTGGGGGCGGTGGCCGCCGAGGCTTCTCTCCCACCTGGCCGGAGGCTCGTCCTTGTCTGCGACCCCAGGCTCCCTAACCCCCCAGGTGGGGTGACCAGGGTTCCCGGAGGGACTTGGGGAGTGTGGCGGGACTCGGCCCACGTGGCAAACCCGGCGCCGGCTGCGGAGCTCCGAGGAGAGCCCAAGGTGGCGCCCTCCTCGTCGCGGCCGCGGGGCCAGTGGATCCGCGGGGTCAGACCCTGTGCTCGAGGAGGGGCGGCGGCCTTTCGGATCTGCCCTAGGCTCCGGGAGCGCGTCTCCTTCTGCGCGAACCGCCCGGGGGCCTTTGACCCTGCCTTCGCCTCTGGGTACCCAGGAGCTCCTGGAGCAGCCGCCTGCTCCAAAGCCCAGTAAGGCCTCGCGCTCGGCTCCAGTTCCCTGGAGTGGGAGGGGCCCGGAGCTCCGACCCACCCGGTAAAAAGAGTTTTGTGGAGCGGATGAGCGGGCGGAAGAGGGAACTTGAAAAGGATTTTGCAGGAGCCGGGTTTAGGTTCGGTAGTAGAAAATGGGTTGTTGGAAACCAGCTGTGCTTGGTCAAGGTGTGCTTGGGGAGGGAAGGCAAAAGCGACACTTACCGGGAACTTGGAGTCGAGCAAGATCCCGGAAGGTTTTTCGTTTGGGGTTTTGTGTGTTTGTTTGCATTGCAGTTTTGTTTTGCCTTGTTTGTGGGGGTAGGGCTTGCGGGATCGAATTGGGAGCTTTATGCGATTCCCTTGGACCCGGGGCTAGCTTGGATGGTGGAGGCTAGGCAAGTGGCAGCGGAGCCGCCGCGCCCCGCGCCCCTCAGCAGCGCTTGCTTTCCCGCAGACGCGCGGCGCGCTGTTGCCGGGGATGGCTCTGCGGCCACCAGGTGAAGCTGGACCCCAGGACAAGGTGTGCTACGCGCCCGAGAGGCTCCAGCGCACCCCTCAACACCTGGACGCCTACTACATGCCTTTCCCGCCCTATGGCCACTATGGGAACATGCTAACCGCTGCGGAGGAAGACTTCCAACCTTTTCCGCAGCTGGAGGCCGCAGTGTCTGCATCCCACGCTTTGCCCGCCTTGGCCTTCCGGCCGGCGCCTCCCTTGCTGAGCTCCAGCCTGGCCCTGCAGAGGGAGCCGCTCTATGATCTGCCCTGGTACAGCAAGCTGCCGTGGTACCCAGTCCCCCACCTCCCCAGAGAGGTGCCTCGCTTCAACAGCAGCCACGAGTATACAGGCGCCACCAGTGAAGACTTGGGACACATTGGTGGCCGAAGCGACAGTGGCCAGTGTTGTGGACCTGAGATTTTAATTCCGCCGTCGGCTGCAAATGCTTCCTTGTTGCCGGAGGGGCTGAAGACGCCCCAGTTATTACCTTGCTCCCCCAGCAAGCGGTCTGAGGAGGGTTCCAAACTCCCGAGCCAACAAGGAAAGTCGTCTCACCGTTACCACTTCACCCAGGAGGACCTGCACTTAGTTCTGTTCGGGGTCATTCCCAGCGTAGAGCACTCCGCCCCGCTGCACCATGCAATTTCCGGCTTCCTAGTCCCCACAGACAGCTCTGGTAAAGGTGGTCATATTGGGAGGGAGTCCGATTGGCTGGGAATAGAGGTGGGAGCAGGAGTGGGAAAGGAGGGCATCAAGGTGGATCTGAGACTGTCCCAAGTCTGGTAGCGAAGTGTATATATTTCCCATCAGAGTATGGAGCTTGGGGATGCCCGGCTTACTTCTGAGGCTCTATTTGCCTAAATGCATGATTCCTAAGGTTGGTTTTAGCAGAAGCTGAGGGTCAGGAGACACATGGTTCACACAGTGGACTTGTCAGCTGGGATCAGATTCTACCAAGATGTACCGAGTATCTTTTTGAGAGCCTCATGCAATTCCTACTTGGAGTCCCAGCCTCACCATCTAGCTTGACCTTAGTCCCAGCATTATCTCTGATTCTCAAGTTATTTAAATTTGCAGAATGGGGTTAATTACATAACTTTGCAAGGGTTGTTCTCAGTCTCAAAGGAGAAATTTTATATGTAAAAGAAGGAAAAATATAAAGGATAATGGTTACCTCCAAGAAGTAGGGAGGGAAACACCTTATGAAAAATAAAATTTAACCCTTTTTTCTAGGATCCGATTCTCTCTGTCAAACTCTGGATAAAGACTCCCTTCAGCTACCAGAAGGTAGGCAGGGCTTCTTGCCTGGATTTCTGTCCCTGAAGGAATACAGTTTCCTCACTGGCTTTCCTTCCTTGGCTTTCCGCTAGGTCTTTGCCTCAAGCAGACAACGTTCGGTGACCTGCGGCATTTTGGTGTGTTCTGCAGCAGCCTCATTGCTAAAGGAGTCAGGTTTGGGCCCTTTCAAGGTAAAGTGGTCAACGCCAGTGAAGTCAAGACGTATGGAGATAATTCTCTGATGTGGGAGGTAAATGAAATTATGTTTCTGGTGGGTGGACAAAGTGGGAACTGACACTGGTGGGGAACAGTGTTGGCTTCTGGCCCTCTGGGAGAATCCTAGCCTGGGAGAGGGCACACTCTTGCTGTCCGAGCTGTCCCAGCTGTCCATTTTACAAGATGAAGAGAAGGAAAGGCAGATAGATGCTCATTCCACCAAGATAATACCTCTGCATGCTTTCTTGGTGTTTTGTGGAAAAGTAGCAATGGAATATACATTCAAAGAATTAGTATTTGTCTATATTTATAGGCAACACCAGATGCTTTAGAGATTATACACAGTGTGCTGAGAATAAGCCAAAGAGAATAAAAACACATTTTTAAATTTGTGATATCATTTGCCTATGAAATTAGCTGTGGATTTTGAAAAACTGATAATCTTGATTCTGTTTGGGACATGCTAGTAGGACTCCAGTTTGTCAATATATCCGATCCCTCCCCTTGACCTTGATTTTCTACTTCTAGGAATATGGTTTATTAAGGTAATCTGAAATTCGGACTATGTGGAAGATGTTAATCACAAAGTTGCTTATAATAACAAAACACTGGAGCTGGTGGAATTGCCCACAGCAGAGAAAGAATTAAAATATGGCTCCGCTAATATGCATGACAACTAGGTGGGGATAAAGCACAAAACTAATTGGTTGTCTTTAAGTTGGGAATTAAATGCAACCTTCTCTTGTTCCCCTTTTCTCTGCTTATGGAATTAACATACTCGCTATAGAAATTTGGAAATTAAGCAAGTGATGAGAGTAAGAATCTTTAGAAAATGCCACAGCAGGGGCGCCTGGGTGGCTCAGTCCTTAGGCGTCTGCCTTTCCCTCAGGTCATGATCCCAGGGCCCTGGGAAGAGCCCTGCATCAAGCAGGGAGCTTGGCAGGAAGCCTGCTTCTCCCTCTCCCGCTTCCCCTACTTGTGTTCCCTGTCTCGTTGTGTCTCTTTATCAAATAAGTAAAATCTTAAAAAAAAAAAAAAAAAAAAAAGAATGTCACAGCACCTATAGAGATATTCTTTTTTTTTTTTTTAAGATTTTATTTATTTATTTGACAGAGATCACTAGGCAGAGAGAAGGGGGGAAGCAGGCTCCCCACTGAGCAGAGAGCTCCATCCCAGAACCCTGGGATCATGACCTGAGCTGAAGGCAGAGGCTTTAACCCACTGAGCCACCCAGGCGCCCCCTATAGAGATATTCTTAAGCTAATGATTCTATTTGGGCTTAATACTAATAAATAATAAATATATTCGGTGGACTCATGCATGAGATTTGGACTATAAACTTTTAGTAAGTAATTTTACTTTATGGGTTGGGGGGAGTACATTTTAAACTTTGTTTTATTTTATTTAGATCTTTGAGGATGGTCATTTGAGCCACTTTATAGATGGCAAAGGAGGTGCAGGGAACTGGATGTCCTATGTCAACTGTGCCCGTTTCCCCAAGGAGCAGAACCTAGTTGCAGTGCAATGTCAAGGGCAGATCTTTTATGAGAGCTGCAAGGAGATCTGCCCGAACCAAGAGCTCCTTGTGTGGTACGGAGATTGCTATGAAAAGTTTCTGGACATTCCTGTGAGCCTTCAAGTCACAGAACAGGGGAAACAGGCGCCTGGGCCCTCTGAAGGTGAGTGCACACCTTTGCCTTTCCCAGTAAGGCCCTTCTGGTAGAAGGACTTGGCTCTTTTCTGAACATGAAACACCACCACCCAACCCTACCCCACCCCAACAGCATGTCTGCTAACCTGTGGAGCTCCTCCCTATCAGAGGCTAATGCTGCCCGGGGGACTTAAGTGAGGGTGTCTCTAACCAAGGGGCACTACCCGGCTGGAGGAAAATGCCTTCATCTTTCCAAAGCTGCTGAAGCTACTTCTATTTACAAGGATACATTTTCTTTTTCCCCCTTCACCTCCTTCCGGAGAAAAAAATAGAAGCAAAATAAATGGATGCAACCTCTTGCCTAAGTGAGCCAGTTTCTGGTTCGTGTCTGCTCAGACTGAAACAGCCGATGACTCCCTCAAAGCTCTGTCCAGAGCAGGGCTTTCCAAATGGGGGTTGCAGTATCTTAATGTGGTGGGAAATCAATTTCGTGTTTTAGACCATCTTTAAAGGAAAAAAAATAAAGAAATCAGAATAAAGTAGAATAGAAATTGTCGATGTGGATCTGAAGTATGAGCAAGCATTGTTTTGGTGAAGCTTTTGTTTCAAATGGAGATGTGTGCTGAGTCTCATATAGAAAATGTTTTTCTTACTGTGGATCTTAGTTGCCTTTGGGAAGCATTGAGCTAGACTCTTGCTCTCAAATTTTAATGTGGATGTGAGAATCTGGGGATCTTGGAAAGATGCAGATTCTCAGTCAGGGCTGGGACCCGAGATACCCCGCATTTCTATCAAGTGTCCAGGGGAGGCTGATGCGGTTGGCTCCTGGACCACATGTGAACAGCACGAAGCTAGAGGACCAGAAACCCACTCCCTGAGAGTGAGCCTCTGGAATTTGCATTTTTAAAACTGCTCTCTGACTGATTTTTGCATACACAAGTATAGCTGAACCCCTGACCTAGTAGGTTGTATGAGATAAATGCAAATTACTATATGTGTGTAATACTATGGAAGCCCACCTTATGTTATAATAAATGTAATAAGTAACAAGTTAAAAAGGAAAAGTGAATTGCTTTCATCACACACTACGTGATTGTATGCATGCAAATCTCCCTTGTAAACCGAGACCCTTCATTAGAAATTATTATTCATTAGAAATTCATTATTCATTATTCATTAGAAATAATTCTAAATACCTTAATATCCCGTTCTCCTGGATCCCAGTGTATATTGAATGAAAGCAGAAGACATCAGGACCAACACAGGGAAAGCTGCTTAGGGATGAGATGGTGTTGGGCTGGGAGAGGGAAGGCAATCCAAGTTTGGGGAATAGTGAAGCCAAAGAAATGACATGCTCCCAGGGATTAGGAAGTGAATGATGAACAGCCTCTTGTTTCAAGAGTCCAAATAATGAGGGCCTGTCAGAATTGTTTTGGTAAACTATCTTCCTGCTACCCCCAACATGTGAATGGCGAGGGGATAAAGTCGGGGCTGGTGGTGAGATTGTAGAACTCTCTGAAGTCTGTGGACCTCACAGTTGTTTCTTACTTAGCACCAAACCAAGTAACCTTTTTGGTCATTTCCAAAGTGCACTGTTTTTGAAACAAAAGTGAAAAATGGATTTGAGAAAAATCCATGCTTGGTAACTCGCAAACTACAGTCAGCTATTACGATGACCATGACTTTTGATTTCTCAAGAATACTCTTCCCGAAATTTGTCTTCAGAAAACAGTCCAGAAGGGAAACCTTCTATCTGTGAGGATTTTTATTAAGGCACCATCCCTATTGGTGAAAAATAACAAACAACCTAAATGCTCAATAGTGGAATAATTCTTACGCAGATGATGATATATGAACATATAGACTAATATGCAGAAATCAGAAATCCCCATCTGGTAAGAAGGAAGAGGGATGAAGGCTTAAGATAGTAAATGGGGCTGAATAATATGTATTTAGGACAATGTGTGGAAGGAACTTGGTAAACAATTTAATTCGTTGGAAAGAATTATGGATTAATTCATTTGTTTTCTATTGTGAAGTGGTTTGGGATAAGTTTAAAAAGGAAAGAAAAATGAAAATTCCTCTCTCCTCTCAGAAGAACTGTTTTCCTCAAAGGCTTTTGGTGAGGATTGGTGGGAACTTTGCCTTTTCAGGTCTTGAGTGGGAGGGAAGAGTCTGGACCCTATGTGGGCGGGTTATTTGAGTATGCAGGCCTGCCGAGTGTGTGTTTTGGGGGATGGAGGTGTGGAATGTGAAGAGGGCTCTTAATTGTTATGAAACTCTGAACTGTGTGTGGCGGGGCAGGAAGCATCATTGTCAATATTGGGAGACCCCTGGGCTAAAAAGGGTAGTTGACCAAGGTGGGACATGGGGCAGGGAGGGGAAGAAAGAAGAAAAGGGAACAGGATAAAATCATTAGGTTAAGTTAAATTTCCAGAGACCTGAGCAGAAAATGTAGGCAGTGGAACCCTAATTAGTAAGGGTGGCTTGTCCTTTTTTTTGCCCAAGCGGTTATTCTGCACGCTCAATATTGAACCATGATTCTGAATTTTGCCGTGCTTTAGTGCTTTGAATTGTAATATTACTGATCCCTATCTTGTAGACCCCCCTCTTCCCACTGCTGGAACAGGAAGGCCGGGTATTTTTGACCAATGAAAATGCTAGCTCTGATCTAAAACCATCCCAGCAAGGGAATTCTGAGCGGATTAGCACCTCAATGAAAGTGATAGACATCCCAGGCAATGGATAGTCCTGGGGTTGGCGGTTGCCTTCCTGGTTATTTACTTAATGAATGGTTTATTTCCTTAGCCACCTGTTAAACGTGCCTGGGATGTAGTTATCAACTAACAAAGCCCCTGATGGATAGCTTCCCTGCAGTCCTGGTGCTAAGAAGATTTCCATCTACAGACTCCTGCATATACTTACTACTGGCTCTTCTCTCCCTCCCTGGGGCCAGACAATGGGGTCTCAGTGATGCATTCACAGTCAAAGCCACTTGATCCTCCGGAATCCAGAGTGTCCTCAGCAGGGATGCTTTTGTAGGTGGCCCCAGTCCTCTCCCCTCCCCCAACAATAGACACCCCTGGACCTGGGGCCTCCCTTGCTAGAGTCTGCTGAACCCTCTCTAACCTCTCTCCCCCTCCCTCCTCCATTGATAAAAACAGATTTACCTTTCTGGGTCTTAAGTCTATCACTTAGCGATAGTATCACTCATATTGGTAAGAGCTCAATAAGTGATAGGATTAAATTAATCATCATGATAACCCTCTGAATACAAGAGAAGACAAGATAATGGTCATCCTTAACTCCCTGCATTTTGGTTCTAGCTCTGGAATCCTTTCCAGAAGTTCAGGGAGGCAAACGGCAAGCTAAACAGGTACCTAAGACTTTGAATGGGGCCAATGGGAACAGCCCTTGTGCAGTCTAGGAAGTAAGCTGTTGGTGTCCATCATTGTCTGGTCACCACTGACCAAGGTGAACTGCTCTGAACCTAGAGCTTAGCCTGATCTGAAAGGGACATAGTACGTATGTTTGGTATGTTAACCTAACCTCCCAACACGTGCCAGTCCAGTCAAGAGTGTTTAAGAACTGTAGGGTTGATGGGGTGCCTGGGTGGCTCAGTCATTAAGCATCTGCCTTGAGCTCAGGTCATGATCCCAGGGTTCTGGGATTGAGCCCTGCATTGTGCTCCCTGCTCAGTGGGAAGCGGGCTTCTCCCTCTCCAACTCCCCCTGCTTGTGTTCCTTCTTTCTCTGCCAAATAAGTAAAATATTTAAAAAAAAAAGAAGAAGAACTGTAGGGTTGGATGGGGCACCTGGGTGGCTCAGTCCGTTAAGTGGGTTAAGTGTCTGCCTTCTAAACATCTGCTCAAGTCATCTCAGGGTCCTGGGATTGAGCCAGCTTCATTGGGCTCCTCTCTCAGCAGGGGAATCTGCTTCTCCCTCTCCCCCTGCTTATGCTCTTGCTCTCTCGCTCTCTCTCTCCTCTCAGATAAATAAATCTTAAAAAAAGGAACTGTAAGGTTGAAGTGTTCTTAAATGGGGCTGGAGGCAGGACTTCAGCAGATACATTTCAGGGAACAAAAGGGAAGGAGAACCTCGAAATTAAGAGATTGAACAAACATAGCAAACCATAGACAGCAAAAAGACTTTGAATCCGAAATTGAACTGATTAGAAAATAATTAAACTTGTGTGTACACATGTATTTCTTTAAGGAATAAGAGTTAATTGCTTAGGTATGACAATATGGTTAATACTTTTTAAAAAAGTATTATCTTTAAAAGGTTACAGTTTGAGGTATTTATGAACCAAAATGGTCATTAGTGTTGAAATAGTCATGGAGGCAAGTGATACAAATGAAAACAAAATTAGCTCCTGAGTTGGTCATTGTGAAAGCTTGGTGTTGAGCCCATGAGGGTTTATTATTCCATTATTTTGACTTTAGCATATGTTTAAAATTGTCTGTCATGAAAGTTTTTAAAAATCCTTTTGGAGGAAGTTAAGAATGCGGGACGGGAACTGACTAAGCCACGGGCCCTTACTCCCCTGTGTTTGACAGAGGCCGCTGAAGGCTACAGGTGTGAAAGATGTGGAAAAGTATTTACCTACAAATATTACAGAGATAAGCATCTGAAGTACACCCCCTGTGTGGACAAGGGTGACAGGAAATTCCCCTGCAATCTCTGCAAACGATCCTTTGAAAAGCGGGACCGGCTCCGGATCCATGTCCTTCACGTCCATGAGAAGCACCGGCCTCACAAGGTAAGGAGGAGGGCGGGGATTGACGGGCGGCCCATGCCTCCCTTGGCTTCCATGCTCCTTCCTCAAACCCCTGAGTCCACACCGAGGGTCCCCTAGGTCTGAGCTGCTAGGACACAGTGCCTGATGACACAGGGTCTGTGAGGGAATGGTGCCTTGAAGGGCAGACGTGAGCTAATGCCATGACAGAGTGCTGGGACAGATGCACAGGTAGAGAGGGGCACAGAGGAAGGGGGTGGTCTTGAGCTGAGTCTAGAAGGACAGCGGGTGTCTGATTTATATCCAAGGCAGGGTTGGTCGGGGATGGGAGAAGGTTTGAGGCGTTCCAGGTGGGAAGGAACCTATACATGCTTTTAGGTAACTGCATTTTGTTCCATTATCTGTGCAGGCATATTGACAATTATAGACAAACATGAAGCATGGGCATGGCCCAGGGAATGGAAGCCCTTTGTGGCACGCCGTGGATTTTGTCAGGAAGAAAGCAACAATGGCAACAGGGAACCATTTTCTGCCATTCCAGATAGCTGGTCACACTGCCAGGCTTGGTGCAAAAAAAGTACAAGTGACCGTTGGGCTTATCTAGAAGAAAGGATGGGACCTGGGTACAGACAGATGTGGGTTTGACTCCTGGCCCTGTCAGGATTAGCTGATGAGGCTTCCACCTGAGTGACTCCAGAGTCCCAGTCTTGTTCTTTAGAAAACTGAGAATGGTTTTCATAAAATTGCCCTTTTGCACTCTCTCCCATTCACAGCTATATTTCCAGAAGAATCCCAATCATGGCATTATTTATTCCTGTAAAGCTTGAGTATCTTTACAATAATCTAAGAATTCCTTTTTGCTCATTAAAAAACATGTAATACAATTAGTTTTATTTTTTTTAAGAGTTTATTTATTTGATAGAGAGATCACAAGTAGGCAGAGAGGCAGGCAGAGAGAGATAGGAGGAAGCAGGCTCCCCGCTGAGCAGAGAGCCTCACTCGGGGCTCAGTCCCAGGAACCTGAGATCATGACCTGAGCTGAAGGCAGAGCTTAACCCACTGAGCCACCCATGTGCCCCTACAATTAGTTTTTAACAGGCCCTTGGTGGTCTAGATCTACGAGGATATCCACGTCACCCCCAACCCCTCCAAATCCCACTTCCCACAGAAAAGCACATACTTAACCAGAATTCTATGAACATTTGAAATATTAAGACAGTGAAATTATTTCTCACCCATTAATAGGAAAAAGGGAAAAAGTTACACTCCAGTATTCTGACAGTAAAAAGTGAGATACCGTGTGTTCATCAACACAACTGGTTGTATAAATTATGGTTTGCTTATTAAGCCAAAACAAGTTGCAGATTATGTATAGAGTGATACCATTTGAAATGGTTTATTATGTAGGCCACGCATGATGCTCACACACAAATGGAAAAACACCAAGTAATGCCTCCAACCACTGTCACTTTGGGAGTACGATTAAGAACAAAGTCAAGAGGGCACCAGGGTGGCTCAGAGGATTAAGCCTCTGCCTTCAGCTCCGGTCATGGTCTCAGGGTCCTGGGATGGAGTCCCGAATCGGGCTCTCTGCTCAGCAGGGAACCTGTTTCCCCCTATCTCTCTCTGCCTGCCTCTCTGCCTACTTGTGATCATCTCTCTGTGTCAAATAAATAAATAAAATCTTTAAAAAAAAAAAAAAAAACAAAGTCAAGAGCAATTTGCACTTTCACTCAGTCAACATTTAGTTTTTTATTTCCAGTTTTTACTTTTTAACATGAGAAGAGAAGGTATGCTTGGTAAATAGAATTTGGAGAGAACCCAGCAAGCCACCTGATAGGCCATGCCCCACATGGAGACATTTAAGGTGTAATTTTTTTTCGATGTGTTTATGTGAACATGCACATATTTTTTAACATACTTGGGGTTATGATGAGGCTGCTTTTCTGACTTAGCACTACATCATGAGTAATTTATAAACTTAGGAATGACTGCATCAGTGTGTGACATGGATGGGCCTTCACTTACATAACTGATCGCCCGACGTGCGGATTTCCCCCCAGTGTTTTTGCAGTGAACGATATTCCATAGAAATTTTCCATGTTTGATGACTTCCTTGGGATAGAGTCCTAGAAGTAGAAAAACTGGGTCACAGGCTGTGTATAATTTGAAGGCTCGAATGGAGAGCTGAACAGCTTTCTGGGGAAGATGTGGGTTTATAACGCAGACGGTGAGCCTTGCCGTGAAGGAGGCAACACAGGGTCTCCTCCTACCGACCGTTGTCCTTCCATGCCACCATTTTGGTAGATGAAATGGTATCTTGCTTGAATGTGCATCTTAATAACGTGGATTAAACGTTTGAACTATATTTTATCGGCTCTCTGTATTTGTCCCGTGATCTGTCCACATGTGTCCTTGGAAAATAGGTCTATTGCTACGTGCTTTTGTAACACTATTTTACAAGCCATAGTTTATCAGTTCTAGGTTTTTATGTTTCTGAAGCATATGTTTTCGGAAACCAAATGTGTTTAACAAGGGGTGGTATGCCATAATTTTCACTGGTAGCGTTTTCCTTTCCAGTTAGCTCAGCAAGTGAGCCTGACCTGAGGGGATGTGCGCCGCTGGGATATTTGTCAGACTTGCTGCAGCTAGATCAAAGGGTGTTGGTTAAGAAAGTAGAAGCTGGGGGCGCCTGGGTGGCTCAGTGGGTTAAAGCCTCTGCTTTTGGCTCCGGTCATCATCCCAGAGTCCTGGAATCGAGCCCCACATCGGGCTCTCTGCTCCTGCTTACTCCTCTCTGCCTGCCTCTCTGCCTACTTATGATCTTTGTCTGTTGAATAAATAAATAAAATCTTTAAAAAAAAAAAAAAGAAAAAAGAAAGTAGAAGCTGAAGGGCTTCTTGAAGGTCATCAGAGTTTTATCAAGATATTTCTGCTAAAATGTTGGCTGGGTCCTTTGCTTAAACTCTGGAGACAGTGGTGGTCTCGGGTCTGGGCTTGAGGGGAGAAGCTGTACTCAGCTGCTGCCATCTTTGAAACTGGGGGACCGTAGGCCAGGCTGTCCGTAGATGACAGGGATGACAAGGAAGGCGTGGAAGCCGGGAAGAGTGGAGCAAGGAGCCAGTTTTATGGTAGAGTGGGGGAATAATCATTTTATTTATTTATTTTTTTTAAGATTTTATTTATTTATCCAACAGAGAGAGAGAGATCACAAGTAGGCAGAGAGGCAGGCGGAGAGAGAGGGGGGGAAGCAGGCTCCCCGCTGAGCAGAGAGCCCGATGCGGGCCTCGATCCCAGGACCCCGAGACCACGACCCGAGCCGAAGGCAGAGGCTTAACCTACTGAGCCACCCAGGAGCCCTATTTATTTTTTTTAAGGGTTTGTTTTGTTTTGTTTTGTTTTGACAGAGAGAGAGACAACGAGAGAGTGAACACAAGCAGGGGGAGTGGGAGAGGGAGAAACAGGTTTTCTTCTAAGCAGAGAGCCCAATGCAGGGCTCAGTCCCAGGACTACGGGATTATGACCTGAGCCAGCTTAATGACTGAGCCACCCAGGTGCCCCGGGAATAATCATTTTAAACTGGCAATACAAGAGGATGAGTCCCATGTCCTTCATGTTCCAGAAAGTTCTTTAGTGATCTTCTCTTTGCAAACTCTCTCTGAGTGGTCTTGTCTTTTATCATGACTGGGCGGGAGGCAGCAGGTGGGGGCGGGGGGTGTTGGTTAGGCATCTGGGGGGCTTGGTCGCTCAGGTATCATGATCTCAGGGTCCTGGGATGGAGCCCCACATCGGACTCCCTGGTTAGCGGGGAGTCTGCTCCCTTTGGCTCTCCCTCTGTTCTCTCTTTGTCTCAAATAAATAAATAAAACCTTTAAAATACATATATCATGACTATAAATGCCATTTCACATGGGTATGGACCTCTATCCAAGAATTCTGTCCTGAGCTCATGTAGCGTATGTCTAGTTGCATTCTGAGCATCCCAAGTGGAGTTTCTCACAGCACTTCTGTTTCTTATTTTTACTGCCAAACATTCTTTATGCTCTTTTAGTTTTCTTCATTTTACACTAAGTTTGGTACTTAGCTTTTAAGGTGGTGAAATATATTTCATTTGCAGAAGCTTGAAACAAAACATTTAACTTGAAAAAAGGGCGGGAGGAGTCTCCAGTGAAGCAGACATACAGAAACTAAGATAAATCATTAAACAAAAAACAAAAACATTCAGTTTCTTCATGAAAGAGAAAAAGATTGATTAACAAAAATGTCAGAAGATGGTGGGTGCATAACCAGCAGTGGAAAGCCCTGTATTATCACCCCTGTTTCCAGCATTTAAAACCTAAATGTACCTGCCTCCTTTTCAGATGACTGGTCAAGCAAAATTAACAAAGACCACAAAAATGTCAGAGGAAATCCCTGTAGTTCACAACAACGAGTCCCAAAAGTTTATCCAGGAATTTAGAATGTCAGCCCTCTCCAACCTAAAATTCCTGACCAGTGGAGAGAAGCCTTGTTTTTCCAAAAATCATTGTTTCTTATATTCCATCAATTGCTCAAAATTATGCCAGACTTTTAACTTTCTTTGTATTTTGGTTTTGACTTCTAAGCTTTTTGTTTTTGCTAGGATTTCTAATTCCAAGTGGAAAATGTAGTTTCCTAATTGTGTAATGATACTGACATTCTCGTTGAAAGCGTTCTGCAGGGAACTCATATTTGAACCTGTTGATTTCTAGACCTGTGAACTGTCATCTTTGGACAGCTATCATCACATTTCTAAATAGTTCCACTGGGGTTTTTTTTATTCCACTCTTCCGCTTTCTTGATTTCCTTTTTGTAATACTGGGGTATATCTTCAAATAATTGTTTTTAAATGTACATAGTGAAAAAATTTTGAGTCTTTTTTTTTTCTTTTCTGTGGGCTGCATACTCAGTGTGGAGCTCAGTGCAGGGCTTGAACTCAAAACCCTGAGATCAAGACCTGAGCTGAGATCAAGAGTTGGAGGCTTAACCGACTGAGCCATAGGGACGCCCCTTTTTTTTTTTTAAGATTTTATTTATTTATTTGACAGAGATCACAGTAGACAGAGAGGCAGGCAGAGAGAGAGAGGGAAGCAGGCTCCCTGCTGAGCAGAGAGCCCGATGCGGGACTCGATCCCAGGACCAGCGTAGCCCTGGGTAGTCTTTCTGCTACCTTAATTAGACCCCTCAGCCTGAGTTCTATAACCTCTGCCTACAGCCATACACTGGATAAATACAATATTTCACCTCTTACTCCCAGATAAACATAATGGTAAAATGAAGAAGTGATTTTAACTCTATGTTTCTTTTACACCTTAGTGTTCTACGTGTGGGAAATGTTTCTCTCAGTCTTCCAGCCTGAACAAACATACGAGAGTCCACTCTGGAGACAGACCATACCAGTGTGTATATTGTACAAAGGTAAATGGAACCTCCTTCCAAGGGATCTGCCTTGAGCCCTGTTTGGATGTTCATGGATAAGAACTTGAAGCATAAAGCCTGGCTTATAAGGAGTTCTTAGTTAATCCATTATCAGTCCCATCCCCATTTCCACCCCTAAAAAATGCTCCAGTTTGCTTAAGATGGCCAGATACGACCTCCTGTTACCAAACTGGCATTTAAGACATGTGTCATGAAATACACCGCCGAGGTCGCTGGGATGGCTCAGTCGGTACAGCATGAGACTCAGTCTCAGAGTCGGGAAGTTTAAGCCCCACATTGGATGTAGAGAGTACTTAAATAAACAAACCAAATTTTTTTTTTTTTTAAGATTTTATTTATTTATTTGACAGACAGAGATCACAAGTAGGGAGAGAAGGAGGCAGAGACAGAGGAGGAAACAGGCAACCTGCTGAGCAGAGATCCCAATTTGGGGCTCGATCCCAGGACATTGGGATCATGACCTGAGCCGAAGCTAGAGGCTTTAACCCACTGAGCCACCCAGGCGCCCCTATTTTTTTTTTTTTTTTTTTTTTTAAGATTTTACTTATTTACTTTGAAAGAGACTAAGAGAGGGAGAGAGAGCACAGAGGGAGAGGGAGAAGCAGGCTCCCTGCTGAGCAGGGAGCCTGATGCAGGGCTCAATCCCAGGACCCTGAGATCATGACCTGAGCTGAAGGCAAATGCTTAACGTCTGAGCCACGCAGGTGCCCCGAACAAAATTTAAAGACTTGCTGATGGCAGACATGATTACATACTATGTAAGAGCACAGGCTCTCAACGTTCTAGACCAGCATTGCCCAAGTGGAATCTAAGGTACATTATACAGAATACTGAATGATAAAAATGAAGAGACAGTTATGTGGTTAGGGGTTTTTAAAATAGAACTATAGTTTGACCATGCTTTAGAAATCTTACTGAAATACCTCAAGTCTTTTTTTTTTCCTTTATTTATTTATTTGACACAGAGAGAGAGATCACAAGTAGGCAGAGAAGCAGGTAGAGAGAGAGGGGGAAGCAGGCTCCCTGCCAAGCAGAGAGCACAACGTGGGGCTCGATCCCAGGACCCTGAGACCATGACCTGAGCTGAAGGCAGAGGCTTAACCCTCTGAGCCACCCAGGCGCCCCACTTCATGTCTTATTTTGAGGATAAGCATCTGAACTGTCCAGTGCTTAGTTAGCCATTAACCATATGTGGCTATTTAATAAGAATGAAATGAAATGGAAAATTCTGTAGTTTGGTTTCATGCTCCACATGTGGCTAGTGACCACCAAGCTGGGTAGCATGGACATAGAATGTTTCCATCCCTGCAGAAAGCCCCTGTTTAACAGCACTGGAATAGACTGATCCTATCGTCAAGTTACTTAAATTTTTTATGATAAAGCCATAAAAGAAATGCAGGCCATGTTAGGGGGATATCTAAGCCTCCCAAAGAAGCCTAAAACATTGAGTATACCAGGCTTTGGGAAACAATACTGCTGAAGAAATTGCATGTCAATAGAATAGAAATAATCAACAGAGAAAAATGAGGCTGAGACAAAAGTAGACCAGATGGAACCAGCAGAGTGAAGGAGGTGACCATGAATTTGTGTGAAAAAGGCAGGCTCTCCTGGGGGATACATTCTGTCTAGCAGGATATTCAGAGCAAGGTCAAAATAGCCCCACAACACATCCTGTTTCTGGAGTTCTTACTCTGATCCCCACCTTGGACTTCTAGCTCAGCTGGGGTCGAGAGATGCTCTGAAGGGAAACTAAATCCACTTAGGACATGAATGAGTTATTTGGCATCCCAGGTTAGACTCCAGTTACTTGAGCTGATGAAGACTGACATGTTCCAAACAAGTGTGGCTTGTGTCCTAGGTAGTGACCCAAGTCCAGACCCCTCAGGGTGTGGTGCTTCTCTCCCAGCCCCCCAAATCTGAAGCCACCGGTTCCACCTGGTGTTTTCTGTCAGTAGACCCCCAAACAGAGTCATTATATCTCTAATATACTGCCTGAAGGTAACAAAGGTCAAAGCATAGTACTGAAATGAATGAGGAGAAAGGTTATAAATCGGGGAAAGAACAGAAGTGGCCAAGAAAAGATGTAAAAACAGCAAAGTACTAGTGTTACAGCCGTTCTGGAAAAGTTTGGCAGTTGCACTAAAAATGAAACTTCTTAACTGCCATACAACCCAGCCGTTGTCCTCCTGGGCACTTAACCTCAGAAGTGAAGGCTTTACCTGTACACAAATGCTTGTTGCAGCTTTATTCTTGAGAACCCAGACCAGAAACAACCCAGACGTCCTTCAAGGGGTAAGTGATTGAACAGACTGGGGCCCACCCTCACCAGGGAGTACTACTCAGCAATTAAACAGGCCTGGACTGGGAGCGCCTGGGGGGCTCAGTCAGTTAAGCCCCGCCTTTGGCTCTGGTCATGATTCCAGCGTCCTGGGATCGAACCCCTCCTGGGATCGAACCCTGCATCGGCCTCCCTGCTCAGCAGGAAGCCTGCTTCTCCCTCTCCCACTCTCCCTGCTCATTCTCACTCTCTCTCACTCTCCCTCTCAAATAAATAAATAAAACCTTTATAAAAGGGGAGGGGAGACTTGGATCCATGGAGACCTCCATGCATCTCCAGAGAATTATGCTGAGTGAGAAGAGTCAATCCCAAACATAATATTCTTGAAGAGGTAAAACAGTAGAAATGGAGAACAAATAAATGACGGCCACAGCTTAAGAAAAAAGTGGGAGGTGGGTGGGGGGAGATCAGTACGGCTCTAAAAGGGCAACCTGAGGGCACCTGGTGGCTCAGTGGGTTAAGCCACTGCCTTCGGCTGGGATCATGATCTCAGGGTCCTGGAATCGAGCTCTGCATCAGGCTCTTTGCTCAGCAGGGCACCTGCTTCCCTCTCTCTCTCTCTCTCTCTGCCTGCCTCTCTGCCTACTTGTTATCTCTGTCTGTCAAGTAAATAAATAAAATCTTTTAAAAATAATAATAAAATTTAAAAAAATAAAAGGGCAATCTGAGGCGTCGTTTGACAAATGGCCCACATCCACGTCCTGGCTATGACACTGTACTATAGTCGTGTAAGAGGCAAGCACTCAGGGACACTCCATAAAGGGTACACAGAATCTCCAATAATAAAGTTTCAAGTTTTTGCTTGTTTTTTAGGGAGCCAGCACGTGTGAGCCAGGTGGAGGGGTGGATTGAAGAGGAACAGAGAACCCCAAGCAGGCTCCACGCCCAGTGCAGAGCCTGATGTGGGGCTCGCTCCCACCATCCTGAGATCAAGAGTCGGATGCTTCACCAACTGAGCCACCCAGGTGTCCCTCAGAAAGTTCTAGTTAAAAAAAAAGGGGGGGGTAAAGGAACCAGAGCTCCTGGCTGGCTCAGTCAGTGGAGCATGCAACTCTTAATCTTGGAGTTGTAAGTTCAGGCCTTGTATAGGGTAGAAAGATTTACCTAAAAATAAAATCGTAGAAAAGAAAAAAATCAGTAAGATGCTGATTGATGCAGAGACCCTGGCCAAGAGTAGCTACTCCCCTAATGCAAGTTCTCTTGGGCTGTGGTCCTAGATCCATCTACACTGGGATTTCTGGTTGAAATGGAGGCTCCTGAGCCTCCTGTCAGGCGAGTTCTTTTTATGAAGGCAGCTACTGTTGACCAGACGTGATGCTCTGTAGGCTTAAAACCCAGTTTCATCCATCATTCATCCATCCATTCATCCATCAGAGAACTAAGGCTCGGTAACGGTGAACTTAAGCCCTTGGTCTAGTTGGCTGTCCCGGTGAAGGAAGTTTACCTTTTCTTCTGCTTTTCATTCTCTGCAGAGGTTCACAGCCTCCAGCATCCTCCGCACACACATCAGGCAGCACTCCGGGGAAAAGCCCTTCAAGTGCAAGTACTGTGGTAAATCCTTTGCATCCCACGCTGCCCATGACAGCCACGTGCGACGCTCGCACAAGGAGGATGAGGGCTGCTCCTGCAGCATCTGTGGAAAAACCTTTCCAGATCAAGAAGCATTCTACTCCCACGTGAAACTCCATGAAGGCTACTAGCCCTCAGAGTACAGGGACCACAGAAAACCGAAGGCTGGGATCCGGTCTGGGTCTTGCTTTTGGAGTGTGTCGTAGGGGCAGAAGGTAATTACACGGAGACGAGAAACAGAAAAGTGGAAACGGCCAATAAACTGAATTTATCAGATTGGTTTTTGCCAGCTTGCACAGAAATGTGTTTCACAGGAGTGGAGTTTTGGTGAATTTATCTAGAAATAGTGTGAGCTGGCTATTAAGATGGAGCTTCCGGGTCTGGAAACTCAAGACAAACCCTGAGAGAGGGACTATATTTTATTTACTTTGGGGACTGGGAGTAGAGTTTGATTTTGTGATGAAAAAGACCTTTTCTCTACTAGTTGCCTTGGGTCCCCAATTGTAATATGGCTGTGGCTGTTCCCTGGGCTATTCTTCATAGAATAAATTCTTTAAAAATCCATTCAACCCTGAGCTTCATTAGTCTTGTAACTAAGTGTTCAGACATAAATTAATCTCCCATCTTTTTTGGATTGATTTGCAACCCACTCCTCCCCCCATCATGTAACAGAGGCCTGTTAATTTGTTTAGCACTGTATAGAATTACTCCTAGGACACAGAAGCTACTTTTTCACCTCATCTTGAGCTTTGTAACTGAGGAAGAAAAAGTATTATTACCAAACTAAGAAAGGCTTAACAATTGCAGTCGACTAAAAAAATAAATGTGTTTTTGTATTGCTCTAGTTTCAAACCCGACTTCATTCGAAGAGACAAGCGGAATCTTTTCAGGTCTGATTAGCCCGTTCATACTAGTATATAGAATGTCAAAAAAGGAGGCCCACTGAAGAGAAAGATGTGCCAAATCCATTATCAGGGGGCTGATGCAAACCTTGGGGGGATATCTGTGCTAACGTTCAAGAAACTCATCCCATGTGTGTAACAGTAGCCGATGTTTGTACCTGAGCATGAGCCCTGTGAGATGGTACCCTTGCGCTCTCCGTCTTCAGAGACGGAAGTCAAGGCTTAAGAGTCAGGAAGTGGTGCAGCCTTCACCTCCAAGGGACAAAGCCAGGTCTGCCCACTCCACCGCCCGGCTTCCTAACGAACAAACCAGTATGCTCAACTATGAATCCTGGTAAGGACATGCCCCTTTTCTATCAGTTATCCCAATATCCAAGCAAACAATGACCTACTTTTAAATATTCACATGGGACATTTAAGACCTGACTGGGTGTTCCAGGGTGACCCTAACTTCTAAGCTGTTATGCCCCATGCCTGGCTATGGTGATATTGGCTGCTTAGGAGTTTTCTTCACCCTTTATCCATAGTCCATGGCTTTCAAAGTAGAGCAAATTCAATATGGAACAGATGCCCCATCCAGAGGGAGGCTCCCAGCTGTAGCAGAATCCTTTGAGAAAGAGCCATAGTGCAGGTGGAAAGGCAGTGACAGATTTTCCTCTGGGGACTCTTCTGCTGCGTTGACCGGGGCTGAGTAATTTATCCTAATGGGAATGTGCCCTGTTGTTTTAGGACTGTTTTAGTTCATGTTAATTAAAGTCAGAACAATGGTCTTTGGAAAAAATCCGGGCTCATCCTGTAATTAGGCAGCCTTTCTTTGACTGCTGGTTCATTCTACAATCAAACAGGAAAGTAAGACATCAGGAACTCGTGTGATGCCGATTTTTTCACTAGTTGAATCCTTCAAAATAAGTAATTTGTTCTTCCAACTAACATAGTAACAAAGGAAGGTAATAATGGTTTTGTTTGTTTTGTTTTGTTTTGTTTTGGGCTTGGTTTTGGTTTTGGTTTCGGTTTTGGTTTGTTGGGGGTTTTTTTGCCCTTTTCTAACAGTCACTCCAAAATGCCCGCGTGCCACATAGCACTTAACGTGGACCAAGCAGGCCGCAAGGTTTGGATCATCCTGATCAGGTTCCAGAGCTCAATTTTTGGTTTGGAAAGTGGAGTCAATTTACAACATCCTTCTTTAGTAATTCCCTTACACTCTCTTGTGTTTATTGAAAACATATATCTCATCTATTTTTTTTTTTTTAAGTAAGCTATACACCCAATATGGTGTTTGAACTCAAGACCTTAAGATCATCTTAAAAAAAAAGAAATCACATGCTCTACCGACTGAGCCAGTCAGATGCCCCTTAAATATGTATTTTAAATATTCTTTTTTTTTTTTAAGATTTATTTTATTTGACAGAGAGAGAGAGAGATCACAAGTAGGCAGAGAGGCAGACAGAGAGAGAGGGGTAAGCAGGCTCCCCGCCAAGCAGAGAGCCCGATGCGGGGCTCGATCCCAGGACCCTGAGATCATGACCTGAACCGAAGGCAGAGGCTTAAACCACTGAGCCACCCAGGCACCCTGTATTTTAAATATTCTTAAAGATAATTTGAGTCGCTTATAACAATAATTTTAAAAAGACTAAGGCAGTCAATTTAGAAGACTAACCATTACATAAAAGTAGGATGAAATTAAAGCTCTGGGCTGATACAATTACACTGGCTGGACATTGCTCAAACATAACACCTACAATATGGATTTTGGAGTTGGACAAACTTGTTTTGTCTGCCATTTCCTCATTTGCATAATGTCGGGCAAGTCATTTCATGTCTGAGATTTAACATTCTCATCCGTGAAATAATGTCATAATTATGTCGTAGGGTGTGATGAGGATTAAATAAAATGAGATGACTTCCATTCTGGGTGATACTTACGAAAGCCATTTCCTTTCTCTTGTCAGTCAGGCAAAGGGAGACAGAATTATGTCGGGTTTATTGTTGCTATCTCTCCTTTCAGGGTTCTCAAGAAGTGGGATTCCTGTATCAGCAGTGTCAATATCACCTGGGGACTTGTTAGGAGGGCAACTTCTTCAGCCCTACCCAGTATCTCCTGAATTAGAGATTCTGGGGGAGGGGCCCCGCAATCCATAGTAAAGTTTGAGAAGTGTGGCTGTACTGGATGGATTTCTCTAACTAGAACCTACAGCGTAGCAATGGGTGAAACTGAGTAAGTAGCTGGGTGACTGGGCAAAATCCCAAAAGCTATCCGTTAGAAGGAACCATTAGAATGCAGACTATAGGCACACTAGAGCTCTTCCTTGGAACAGTGGATATCAACAGAACCCAGTTTTGTCATTTTTACCGTTGGAAATAACAGAACTCCTTCTGCAGCTCGTACCGGATGGATGGAATTTAGAAGCTCTCTATGAGTTAGTTCCTCTGGTTATATTTCTTTTCCCAATCTGAGTCTAAGTCTGATGATAAATATCATCTGTTCAATCATTAGAGGTTTTTTAGGTTGTTTTTTGTTTGTTTTGTTTTTGGGGGTTTTAATATATAAATAGGGACATCTGAACCCTGGAAAAATAACTAGGCTCAAAGTAAAGTGGTCTTCCTGATATTGATGGAGCTCTTAATGGGCCCTCGGGGCGTCCTTCTAGGACTGAGGGAAGTTGCTATTTGTAATGAACAAAGCTATCAAAGCTGACAGATGCTCCGGACCTCTATGACGCTTGCACTGGGTTCAGCCTCAGGGCCATAAAGTCATGGCACCCTTTGTACCCAAGCAGTGCAGGGCAGGGTGGGCCTGGGAGGAGCTGCCTTCACTATGTGATAGAGATAAGGTCACAAACACTGTCCTAGACCACCGATTATCTGCGAACCTAATTTGGGCATCATGGGTTATATAGTATTTCATTCAAAGATTTTAAGTATTTTGAGAGTTATTTATGACTTCTTAGGGGCAATAATTACACCCAATTGTGATTTCTTGAACCCTATCCAAAGTTCAGAAGAACAAATTTCTACACTGAATTCTTTCCACAGAACCAGTTAACTAGAACATAGTATCACAGCACTTTTTTTGTTGACTGACATACGTCAAAAGGGAATAACCAAAACCTTTAAGGAAGAAGAGTGTTAAAATAGAGATAAACTATCTCATCGAAAGTCTCTTCAAAGAGTATGGCAAACTCAAAGAAAACGATAGTTTTCTGGATTACCCTAAGAAGTTATACAAAAGATACAAAGCACATTAGGCTTTCCTTTATTGTTGCAAAGAATTCTTACTTTATTTTTTTGTTGACTTAAAGTAACATTGATAAAATGCAGTATTTTGAAATGACATATTTAGCCCTAATCGCAGCAAAAGTAGAGAACGTGGGATGCCTGGGTGGCTCAGTGGGTTAAAACCTCTGCCTTCAGCTCAGATCACAATCCCAGCGTCCTGGGATCCAGTCCCGCATGGGGCTCTCTGCTCAGCAGGGAGCCTGCTTCCCTTCCTCTCTCCCTTCCTCTCTCTCTGCCTGCCTCTTTGCCTACTTGTGATCTCTGTCTGTCAAATAAATAGATAAAATC